>VDFB02306116.1:0-47139 GCA_007258455.2 Sequoia sempervirens
CTGATTTTTGAAGCTAGAACACATTTCTTGTACTTTTCCAGATGTATTTGGCCTTAGAATGCAGGCCATTTGGATATATGCGACCAAGTGACCCACTAATAACTAAAGATTTAAAAAGTAAAAAAACTAACTAAATAGCTAATTAAACAAAGAACAAAGTAGCGGGGTCTACTTTAGCATTGAGATGATCTGCTCCATTAGAGTTGACCCCCTTGACAGACTCATTTTTTCAATCCACTAATTATGAAATGAATGGTCATGGGATTGGTCTTGAGAATTATTGATTTGACAGTTACTAATTTTGTAGAATGTAAAGCTCAATTGGCTATAGTCTATTGGTTTTTCTCTTTGAGTTTTGATCAAAATAATTGGTGCACTAAACTATTCGTAATATGTAATAAATCTTTAACATTGAAAGTTATCGATCTACTCCTATTTCTATTTATACTATTGTTTGTTGTTTTAAGTTATTAATACCTCAAAATTCAAATTATGTCATATACGTGAATGGGTATGTGTAGCCATTTCCTAAATTTTGGGAATGGTTGAATAAAAAACCATCTCCTATTTTGATTTTTTTTCTTCTCTGTTACCAATTTTCAGACAGCCCAAGTTTAAAATACAGTTTTGTAATTACCATTTACTTACTTTCACAAGCATTTTATCAAATTTTATCTGATGAATCAAGAGGTCATTTTATATACTCCCATGCTTTTATCATGCTTTCAGAGAAATTTTCTATGCTATAGGTTGTCATTTTATGTGTATCCTGACAAGGAGTCGTGTTTCTTTGGAGGGACATTTGAATGCCAATAACATTAGTGGCTTAGTCTGAAAAAAATACCAAAGTTGCTTTTTTGTATAGCAAATTTATTGACGATGGAGACATACATATTTTGTTATTTGTTAATGCTTCAAAGGTCTTTTACAATCTCTGTTCATGGATGATTAATAAATTTGGACCATTCTAGCCTTTATTTATTTCTATTTTCTAAGTTGCATTCTTAACTGTACAGTACTTTAGTGACCAATCACCTAATCACAGCTGAAGCATGATGTCTTTGTATTGTTTCCCTTCTAATTTTGTATTTAATAATGCTAGATGCATTGTAGAACTGGATTAGTAACTATGATAATTTCTTGTTTTATAGTTCTTAGGAAAACATGTTCCTTTTGGAAATAGACCAACTGGTTTCTGATCCAATCAACTAAAAAATAGAGTTATTATCATACTCAGGATTGTCCTAAACTTCTAGTTTATGGGACCTGCATAACAAATTTATAATAAGTAAATTGAACAATCTTTATTCCTAGTATTTCTAAGACAAGTAATGTACTTATCTTTCCAAATCCTGGCAGGTGGTCTTTTGCTTGGAAGGACAGTAGCCATACTTGTTACCATGACCCTGGGAACATCAATGGCTGCTCGACAAGGTGCCATAGCTATGGCTGCTCATCAGATTTGCATTCAAGTTTGGTTGGCAGTGTCACTCCTTACAGACTCTCTAGCACTTGCTGGCCAGGTGAATATGAATGATTTTATGAGGATAGGAATATTAAAAGTGTTTTACATGATGCCTTTTGGCTTGCAAAGCCCTTGGTGAAGAAAGGATTGTGGGTATTGTTTATATCAGTATTATAGTTGGTCAGACTTTTTGCATCAAGTCTGCAAACATCATGAATAAAATGGTTATGTGCAATGTTCATTGGTGGACTTGTATTTTTGGTTAGTCTGTAATGAGCCTTGCTCAAACTGACCTTAAACTCTTTAAATTGCAGCCTTGTAATTTTGTCAAACACTTCGTATGCAAAGTGCTTACTTGCTGGGTTTGTGTTTCAGACTGATGATTCTTGTGAATTATGATAATGGAATGCTTCAAATGCTTATAAATCAATGCAAGAATGTTAACACTCTATTCTAGATGCAAGAATGACTTATTTTTGTTCTTTTCAATGCATAAGGATGAATTTGCTAAGCATACTAATCACCTACAGCCATTTGACATTTTGTCAAACGGTTGGCATACATCTCAAACTAAATGATATATAGATTGAATTGCTTGCTAAGAACAATGATTGAATCAACCTCTTATTTCTCCTTGCTTGCTAATGTATGAACATTACAATATTTATCCAAAAAGGCCAAGACTCTTGGCTCTTACAATAGCTATGTCTGAAGATCAGTATGCAACTATGGCTAATAACAATAACATTCAATATGCAATATAATGGCAGAAATAAATCAAGAAACTTGGAAGGAGTGTGGCACCCTTGAAGCTGGGTGACATATCAAACAACTCCCAATCGAATGGCTGAAGAAATGTGTGGCAAACCAGCTTTTCCCAAAATCGCCCCTGTTCTGATCTGATATTGAAAATAAATAATATGCAATGAATACCTGGTGCTTCAATCTCCAAAAATCCTCCTGCTGATTATCTTTGGTGGGTGCATTGACATTCTGGCCAACTGATTCTCTTCGTGGTGGCTGATTTGCCTCATGTAATTCCTGCTCCTGATTCAATACATTTATCTGATCAGCAAATAGTGAAACCTCCTGTATACTTGGAGAACGTGTCTCCAATGGCGTAGGTGACTCTACCACAATTCTCGGAGGCTCTGGCTGAATTGGCTCTTTCCTTCGAGACTCTAGAGCTCGAGCAACCTGCTTCTTCCTGGTGGCAGTTGGTGTCCTATGATCTCCCATCAAATTGTAAGTCAAGGGAATTGACCTACTCTTAAGCCTGTTTACATGTCTTTCAACCCATCCCCTGGTGAATGTCAGGACCAGTATACAAAGTGTGCCCAAATCTGCAATCTCCGGCTCCGACTAATCTGGGAGTGGAAGTGGTGTGTTTCTCACTGCCTCATAATCTAGATGAAGAATATTCATGTCCTCTTCCACCTGGTCTGGTACTGGAATAATTTCACACTCCCTAATCATGCTCAATGGTAGCCTCGAGAACATCATTTTCCTGACTTCAGCTTCATCCAATGCATTAGCCTAGTAATCCTCAATATTTGCCTTATGCACAAACTCTTCTGATAGTATCCATCTGATATTCCTGTGAGGATCGTAATACTGCCTACTGGTGTGATAAGAAAGGTGGAAAAATTAAAGCTCGTTCTCAACTTCCCTGGCTGCCTGTAGTGAAGGACACACTTCGTCTGAATTCCCCATGATGATTGGGAAGTCCAGTCCTCCCTTCTTTTTTCTTCTTCTGAATCTTATCATAGGCGATGAGTTACCTAGATATCTCTAACATTAAAATCCTGTTTGTTGGGTATTTGGGTAATCTATACGAATACGAAGAGAACCCTTGCAGCCTGATATAAGTAAATTTCGGAAACTAAATAAACCAGCACCCATACCTTTCTATTAATTCTTGAGCTTCCTTCGAGATCCTGTGATGGGTTCTTTGTTGAAGTGATCTCGTTATGTGCATAGTGAAGGCATCGTTGACCCTCTTGTAATGGGACGTGCTTGTTAGGTGTAGCTGCGGACAAGCCTCATGGATTTTGAACTGATGAGGGCCACATTCAATTGGCTCCTTGTAGGATATTCTCCTGTACTTCGTCATACAAGCCAACATGTAAACAATGTATGAGCCCATGTAAAATGTCTTCGTCCTCCTCAAACTCTAGAGCTGCTCGTGCAAGTTATCACTAATCATCACCGCCCAGTTGATATGCTCTTTTCCTTCCAGCACGAGGTTGATATAATAGAACATCCATGGCTTAAAGATGAATGCTTGAGGACAGCCTCCAACCCTGCTGAGTATCATAATCAGGTCACAATACTCCTACTTCAAATCATCTAATATTATTTGCTTCGGCAACTTCGTGCGAGAGGGCTTGGGCTTGTTCATCCAACGAGAGTTAATCATATCAGCACATCTCTCAAATGTTGAAGCATACATCCGCTCAGCACGTTCTCTCATCTTGTAAATCATCTTCTCATACAAAGGAATCCCAAATGCTTCGCCAATAGCTGCAGGTGTGAGGTTGGCGAACAACTTGCCATCCAGTGATGTGATAGTCCTTCAGTCTGGATTGTAACAATTAGCACACTCCATAATTAGCTTCGGACACTGAATTGCTAGTGGAAAACCAGCAGCTGCATATAATCCACTCCTGACAATATTGTGAGAAGTGATCGAAGGACGATGGCTTCCAACTCCCATCATTCGACTTCTGAAAGCTTCCATGTTGAAAGAATCCAAATTCGTGTCAGCCAACTTGCCCAACTTCGAAGAGAATTTCGACTCCAGCAGGAATGACTTGCTCAGGTTCTTAATAACAGCCTGCCTGGATGCATTTGCTTTGCTGGATTCAGCATTTTTTTCTCTGCCATTTGCTCTTACTTCAGCCATCCTGCAAAAACAACAAATAGTCATTAGATATTTAACTTAGAAAATAAAATCACATTGGGGCTGCCGGTCGACTTTTGAAAAAAATGAGAAGCTTCAGCACTGAATTCCATCTTCAAACCTCAACTCCTCTTGCAGCAACTTTGAACTTTCAATGCTTAGAAAATTTTCCAAGCTAGCTTCAGCAACTTCAGCACTTAGAGAAAATCGGCCAACTTCACTCAGCCACTTCTCAGCCTCAATTTTATTTCACACTTGGAGCTCAACTTCAGCTTCAACAATCTCTCAACTAGAGCCCAAGTTTGCACTTCCTCACCAAGTTTTAACTTGCACTGCAATCTTCACTTTAGAGCCCAAGTCAAACTTGCTAGCTTGATGGAGAAAATAACATAACTTCACAGTTCATATAGCCAAGTCGATTTCTAGAAGAAGCTATCTTTAGCCAGTATTCGAATTTCCCTCCTCAGGCAGCTGCAACACTTGTCATCCGGTATCTAGAATATTTGACCTTCTAGAATTTCAAGAAGATTCTTCTTTACTAGTCAAGGCATACTTAGCATTTTTAAATCATCTTTCAAAATATTAACTCCAACTGCATCCTCTTAAGAAATTTATTCCACCAACTGAGGTTCTGATATTTGATTTCATCCATCTCTGGCTCGAGAAAACTTACCTTCATGAAGAATTTTGATCAAAATCATCTAGTCATTCAACTTCAAATTCACCATCCAACGCATTTTATTTCAACAACGCATTGTATTCTTTGCCTTAGAAATTTTTTTAAATTTTCCCCTTAGAAAATTCATCAATCAAGTGCCCATGGAAAATTTTCATCTGAAGGCCTTGGCGAAGTGTGGAAGACTTTAAAATCGATTCCTCGTTGAAGACGTCTAGTACCCAGAAGAAAATTCTCTTTAGAAAGCATCAAATCCATGGGTCTACAAACGAAAGGGGTACATTTAATTTTTGAATTTTAACCTTAGAAAAATATTTTTCAATCAAATTTATTCTTCATTCCTCATCTCTGGGCGTATTTTCTTGCTTGGCCTTGAAATTTTTTATCATCCTCATGGAGCTGGAGCACTCTGATGTATCTCTGTCAAATTTATTCATGCCTTAACAAATTTCACCACCTTCTCCAACTTGGGCGTATTTTCCTCTAGAGGTGGAATTTTGTGCCTTAGAAAAATTTCAAATAATATCATCAGCATGGGCGCATATGAGGGGTCAAGCAGAATTTCACATGCCTTAGACAACTAACATCTTCAATACTCTTGGGCGCATTTCACATGTCAAGCAGGAATTAACACTTAGAAACTTTCCTTAGCCACCTTAGACTTGGGCGCATTTTACATACTGAGGTGGATTTATTTCCAACGCCTTAGTCACTTTTCCAATTTCATCTCTAACATGGGCGCATTTCACATGCCAAGGTGGAATTAACCACGCCTTAGTCATTTTTTATCCATCTCACCTTGCACTTTGGGCGCATTTAGCATATGGAGGAGGATTTAACTCCCACGCCTTCGTTTATGTCATAACCTTGCTTCTAACATGGGCGCATTCAAAGGGTGGAGAAGGAAGTCAACGCCTTTTGTCTTCTTCCTAGCTTACTTGGGCACATTTCACATGTCTAGGAGAATTTACTCAATGCCTTGGTAACTCCTTTTACCCATCTTCACCTTCCTCTTGGGCGCATTTAGCATGTGGTGAGGAATTTTGACTTCAACGCCATGGTAACTTGCCTTGACCCCACTCTAGCATGGGCGCATTTTGAGGGTGGTGAAGGATTTGGCAAACACTTAGAATATTTTCTATCACATGTTGGAGATGAGGGCGCATTCTAGGGGTCAAGGTGGACTTAACCTCAGACTTAGAAACTTTTTCACACTCCATCTCTCCTTGAGGGTGCATTTAGGGGTAGGAGGTGGAATTAACTCCAGACTTAGAATTTTTTATCACCATCACTTCTTTCCTTGGGCGCATTTGGAGACCCCTGCAGGACAAACTTCAAACTTAGAAATTTTTCCATCACCAGATTCAAGACAGGGCGCATTTTGGGGGTCAAGCAGGATTTGACTTCAATACTTAGAATTTTTCTCAGCTTCCTGCCAATCATGGACGCATTTCAAGGGGTGAGCAGGAAGTTCTTCAGACTTAGGCGTTTTTCCAGCTTGCTCACCCTTGATTTACTATATTTAGTAAGCCCTCTGATTTTCATACCTCTGAAGCCTGGATCGATCTGGAATTCGCACCACAGGATTCTCATGACGTAGGTGATCTGTTCACACTGCTGTCTCGAGCTGACTTGCTATTTATAGCATGTTTCTGAAGGTGTTACTATTTATAGTAACTGTTCAGTTTCATGACTTCCCCACCTCCATTTGACTTGAAATCTAAATGTCGTGACCCTCATTGGTAGACTTTCCTGTTCACACTATTGTCTCGAGTTGACTTGCTATTTATAGCATGTTTCTGAAGGTGTTTTACTATTTATAGTAACTGTTCATTTTCATGACTTCCCCACCTCCATTTGACTTTGTTTTTGTTGCACTTTGCTCCGTTTGTGATACTAATGTGCTGGGAAACTGCCGGAATGGACCTGCCAAAAATAGTAAGTCTCTGAAAAGTGATCATCTCACCTTACATGTCACATCACTGCATAGCTCTTGAAAAACCCATAAAGAATAACTTGACATGCGCTGAAAAGCTCTGCATGCAAACCCTAAAAATAGCCTATGAAGACGGCTCCTGAAAAAGTCCTGATCCTGGTTTGCATCTTATACCACTGCGAAGCCCTCGAAAAACCCACAAGGAATGTTCAGACATGCAAAGAAAATTTCAACATGCAAACCCTAAAAATAGCTTCTGAAGGCTGAATACTGAAAGTCATCGTCTCATTTTGCATGTTATATCACTGCGTAGGTCTCCGAAAACCCAAAAAGAATCTTCAGACATGCATTGAAAAACTTCGCATATAAACCCTAAAATCTGCTCCTGAAGGTGAGCTTGCTAAAAATAGAAAGTTGTCAGTTTCAGCTCAAAATTTGCAGACAAGCAGTCTGACGTGCTTTGAATGCAGTGTTGCGGATAAAACTTCAAAAGTGCTGAGAAAATGTCCCAAATCTGGTACTTACTAAAAATAGTAAGTTTCTCGGAATTCACTGAAATTTAGCTGGGAACCTGTTGTAAGCATACTGACTGCAACGTGAGGCTCAGATTCCAATTTACTTACTCCATTTGACTTCAAACTGGCCAGAAGACTCAAAACCCTAATTCTCAAACTTAGCTAAAATTTCAAGTTTAAGCTCAATGGCAGGCACATCCCCAGAAAGGTAGACAGCAGAAAAGAGACAAAAAGAGAGAGAAAGAGACAAAACCAAAGCCAAAAGACTAGAATGGAGCAAAATTTAGGGGGTCCCCATTTAGAATGGGGCGATGTGTGAAAAGGTCACAACAGTTCCAAGCAAAACTTGCTTGTTCATCCAGTGAACACCCACCAAACTGCCCTTGCTCCTTTTTAAAGTTTAGCTTTATAGTTACTTTCGGTCTATACTCTATACATTGACAAGTTAGGAAACAACAAAAATTCTTAGTGGGATGGTAGCTGCAACCATGGCCAGGTTTGCTAGCAAGATTATTCCACTTGATTGGAAAGTTAAAAACTCCCATTCTAGGTGTGGCATTGAACATCATCCCTTTCAATTGTAAGCCGCATTCATTCATTTTGACACTATCCTGTCCATTCATGGCCATATAAAGAAGGCTCAAAATTTGTTTAACCATGGGAGGTAGGTGACTAAATCTTCAAAACAATCTTGGTCTACAGAAATTTCAAATTATACAAGTTGTATTAACTAAAATGCACCCTAGACATGACCGATGACTTTGGAGAAGGTTATAGTAAGGAATAAAGATGCAATCAAAGGTAAATGTATCATTTTGGCCCAAGACAAACAAGTTTACCAAAGGAAAAAGGGCTAGAACAAGTAGCTAAACTTTCTAGAGGATCAAAACCTCCAAGCTAATAGGTTGACACAACTGACAAAAGGCAAGCAGCATATTGTCATTTAGGATGATGACATGGAGATCTATCAACATGATTGTGGAAACATTAACCTTAGGTAAGCAAATCTAGCCAATATAGGTTTATGGTTTCTCTTTTCTCAATGCCACCCCTAATAAGGATGCCAAAGATGTCTTGTCACCAACTAGACTGTGGTTACTAATGCTAGCAAACCCCTTCCATATTCCAAAAACCCTGTGTTGAAGTTAGGTCTTTGATGGTGTAATGTCCCTTATAGATTTATCTTAAGTTTTGTCTTCAATTTTATATTTAAGCTATCAAAATATGCCAAGAAGTAATATCCTTTGAGAAATGGTAAAATTGACGCACCTTTGATCTAATTAAAGAGCAATTTAAATGCTTTAACACCAGTTTGAATTATTGGATAGTTATATATATATAACAACAAGGATAGATAATAATAATGCTATGTATATAAGTCTTGAAATAAAGTATGAATTAATAAGTGATTCAAGACTGAAAAATAGGCAAGATATAGAGTCGCTGCCTCAGATGTAATCCTTCAAATTCATACGATTGATGATGCCTTTTGACTGATAGCTATTTCTGATTCAAAGCATTATGTTCTTGCGACTTGATATAGGCATTGCATCTGCTTTGTGTTTATATATGCATGCGATATGAGTAGGCGCTGTGTCTAATTACTATCTAATTGTTTATGTGTCCCTCCACTAAGCTGGTTGTGGCTCTTAAAGAGCACTTGATCTGCTGTGTTAACTATATAATTCTGCAATGATCCATGATGTTCTCCTCTTCTCTTTTTAGTATCTTTTATGTCTTTATCCCTGAACAGAAAGGATGTGTCTCTTTGAATAGAGATGTCCATTTAAATGGACATGACCCTTAGTTAAGCGATCTACATTAATTATTGCTAGTTGAAATATTAATCGCTTATTCCTTAGTATGTTTGCTGCCTTGTAAAAGATAATTATTGCTTCCCATATTATGGTTGTTTCTATTGTTATCCCTTAACCAAATTTACTCTTAATCCATTGATCGACTGTCTTTAATAATTCTGGCTTGGCTAATAATAATGACTCTTTTAATATTTAATGGCGTCTACTAGATATCTTCTTCATCAGTGATAATCTTGTCAATGCATTTGCTTGTGCAATTTATTCTAGCCATTGGGTTTATGACAGTCTCCCCTCCTTGGATATGCTTTCCCACAAGCATTCACAAGTTATGATGTTGGAAGACTTGCTCATTCTCCCACGTAACATCTTCCATAGGTAAACCTTTCCATTTGATGAGATATTCATTGATGACCTTGTTCCTCAACCTTCTCTCCCTTGTGTCTATAACTTTATCAAGAATCAAGACCAACTTGCCTTCTTCGTTCAAGGGTGGGAGTTCAGTAGAAGCGGTAACCTGTTGTCCTAAAGCCTTTTTGAGGCGCAATACATGGAATACATTATGTATTTTTCTACTCTCTGGAAGTTCTAGTTCATAAGCCACTTCCCCTATTCGTTTAATCACTTTATAAGGTCCATAGAATTGGGGCTTCAACTTCTCAGCACCACTCTTCTTCAAGGATGATTGTCAATATGGTTGTAAGCAAAGGTAAACCAAATCTCCAATCTCAAAACTTCGCTCAGCCCGACATTTATTGTGATAACCACCTCTAATCTGGGGTTTTTACTAGGAATACAAAAACATAGATATTTGCAAATTAACCAATTTTAAACAGTTGCAAGAAATTAAATAACCAGATTTTATTAATGCTTTAGGAAATACATAAAATCCATACCTAGAATCAACAGCATAAATCTCAGATCTAGGAATGCTTGATCAGCAGCCAGATTACATAATATGCAGATCTAAAAGTCTTTGATCAGCAACTATGAACATCAGCAATCTCCAAAACCTTGTATGATTCCACCCTGAATCTGCCTTCAAACCGATTAACAAATTGAACCTTGAAACTATGTAAACCCCTGAATGATAATCTCTAGAAAACCGATGAAGATCTATAAAAATCTTTGTATGAGATTGAAATATACCGAGCCAAATTTTTTGTTTTTCAATGATTCAGATTACAAACATGCACCCGTTAAGGTTAGATAGATAAACCGAAACGTGCAAGAAAGCAACCCTAACCAGAATGGCACCGCTGAGGGTGAGCATTGGTCAGAGGGTCTTCTAATCTATTTGCAGAAAGGAACTCAACGTCAAGTATGTGCTACCCAATCCGATGCGGAGTGAGGGGCGACCATATGACGGAGTAAATACAGAACTACTGCTTGAAAGAAAATGCTGAAAGCTAAAGACTCTCAACACCCAGGATGTGCTTTCTAACCCAGAATGGGATAGTAGCGACCATAGGGCGGAGATGGATTACATTCAATTATCAAAATGCTGAAAGAGAGAACATTACAATCTGACTGAGCAAGAATCTAAGATCGACAGTACTACTGCCAGTATACAATTTGAAAGATGACTACTTGCTACCAATTACAAATCAGCCTTTAAGAATATTGCAATAATATTGAATCATTCAATTGATTGCCAAGAATAAGCTTAACTTGCATGAAAGGAACAGATCCAACCTCTTGAAATCAGTGCAATCTTCAATGATGTCTCCGTGAAGTCTTCAAGAGTTTCCAACGACCATCCAAGAGCAAAAGTGCAGATCCCTGTTTGCTGTTATAACAAGACTGTATTTTTTCTTCATAAACCAGCAACACAGATTTATATAAATGATTAGATCTTCCTAGAAACAGATCCAAATGACAAGATATTGAAAACAAAACATCCTTAACAAGGAGGCGCCCAAACTAGAAGCACAAGACAGACTTGAAAAGCCACATATAATAAATGCACAAATCCCAAGATTCTGTGAATGGTACGGCCCAGCTGAGAGGGTCGACCTTGCTCTAAAATTCAAATACTTCTTCAAAAAATCTGCAGACTTACAAACAATGGCGCCTAGCTTGGGAGAATAGAATGGAACAATACCCACAATCTATTTTTTGGTCTTTTTTGAGTTACAAGTAAAAATGCAAATCTGCTGTAGCAAACGAGCAATTCTATGACATGGCTAATATGCAAAAACAGAAATCTAATATGCAATATGCAGATTACAACTCACAATAATGAAAGATCACAACTAAACTAAGAATCATCACTAGTCGTTGTCTTACAAACGAGAAGAGATGCCCAATGGTTAGGAGGTCTTCATCCCTCGAAGTGATCCAGATTCAATCCGGCAGCATAACGGTGTATTTTCCAAGATGGTCCAAATGATGCACAAGACTCCCTTTTTATAATCTTCGCTTGACTTCACGAAACCCTAGAATCTGATTTTAGGTCAAAATCCCCTTTCCTCAATGATGGCGTACTTTTGCCTTCAAGCTCTTGATTTAATATTTCATTTAAATATTCAACCTTGAAATATGCGCCAAACATAATCCTGCTTTGACTTAGGGAATATTAAAATGTTCTTTAATGAGGGCGCCACCCTCAATGACCACCTTTTTAAAACGACATTAAGTCATTAAGCCTAAGCCAAGGGTCAACATTAAAATATAACATTTTAACGTGACTATTTTTAATTTAAATGACTTAACTCATTTCTCTGCAAATGCCCTGAAGCCAATACTGATGAAGTCAACTGATCAATCTGAACTCGGAAGTCAACCAACCTGAGCTCATCCGAAAACTGCCAAAAATAGAATTTACTAAAAATAGTAAATTCCAAAAAGTACTCTGAATGCTGAGACGAACATACCACTGCGAAGCCCTCTGAAAACCCAGAAGGAATCCGCCATTAAAAATTTCATCTCCGAGCAATGACCTCCTCAAAATTAGGAAACCCTAATTTTAACTTCCGACTAGCCTCCGGGTTCCCAACGAAAGGCCAACGGTCACTGAAACTGTCAAGCTTAGAAAGGGGACATTACAGTCCGCCCTCCCCAAGATTGCTTGTCCTCAAGCAATTGCAAACTAGGGTGCTGCATTATCTCATCACTTTCCCAAGTTGCATCCTCCATCGGCAGGTTCTTCCACTTTACCAAACATTCTCTGATAGTTCTATTCCTCAAGGAACGTTCTCTGAAGTCAAGTATCGACTCGGGAACCAGAACCAACTGTCCTTCTTCGTCCAATGGTGGCAACTGTGAAGAAGCAACCACATTGTGTCCAAGAGCCTTCTTGAGGCGAGACACGTGGAAGACGTTATGCACTCTGCTATCTGAAGGTAGCTCCAACTCATAAGCAACAGCCCCAACCTTTCTGATGACCCTAAACGGCCCATAGAAGCGAGGTTTGAGCTTCTCAGCTCCACTCTTCTTGAGAGTTGACTGTCTGTAAGGTTGTAAACGGAGATAGACCATATCCCCAACCTCAAAAGAACGCTCAATACGCTTCTGATCAGCATACAACTTCTGCTGATTTTGTGCAATCTGCAAATTCTCCTTCAAGGACCTCATTAAGTCCTGACTATGCTGCAACAAATCCTTGGCTAAAGGAGCTTTGCTGTCACCAAACACCAAATCTGCAAAGCTGGGTGCTTCATACCCATAAAGTGCCAAGAAAGGAGACATTTTGATTGACATATGGAAGGTAGAGTTGTAACAGTACTCGCCTATATGCAGCCACTTAACCCAAGCTTTCTGCTGTTCTGACACATAGTTTCTCAAGTAGCCTTCTAGCCACTTGTTCACCACTTCTGTTTGCCCGTCAGTTTGGGGGTGATAACTCGTGCTTGGGGTGAGCACAGTACCACTCATTCTAAAAATTTCCTGCCAAAAGGTACTTAGGAACTTACTGTCCCTATCACTTACAATATTCTTAGGCAAACCATGAAGTCTAAACACTTCTCGAAAAAACAAATCTGCAACTTGGGCTGCAGAAAAAGTGCTGGTAATGGCAAAGAAATGAGCAAACTTGGTGAGTCTGTCAACTACCACATAAATGCAATCCTTCCCTTGGGCCTTGGGCAACCCAGTGATGAAATCCATTGAAATGCTTTCCCATTTTTGATTGGGAATTGGAAGTGGTTGCAGCAAACCGGCTGGTAAGGTGTGCTCATTTTTATTTGCTTGGCAAACAGGACATTCCTGAATGTAACGTTGAACCTCCTTCTTCAAACCTTTCCAAGAAAACCTTTCTCGGATCTGCCTATAGGTCTTGAAAAACCCTTGGTGACCAGCAACTGGAATGTCATGAAAATTCAAGAGAATCTTCTTCTTGAGCTTAGAATCGGCTACCAGAAAGATTCTACCCTTATACTGAATCAAACCCTCAACCACTTGGTACTTTTCATCATGGAAAGTACCTTCCAGAATGCTGGTTGCAAACTGATTTTTTGCATAATCAGCCAGCAACATGTCTCTCCAGTCTGCAGTAAGCTCACACAATGAGCTAAGATGAGGCCTTCTGGATAGAGCATCGGCCACTACATTATTTTTTCCTTTGACGTATTCAATGTCAAAGTCGTAAGCTTGAAGCTTACTTACCCATTTCTGTTGCCTCTCATTTAAATCCTTCTGGTGCATAAAATGCTTGAGGCTATTGTGGTCTGTTTTAACCACGAACTTATTCCCCACCAAGTACTGTCGGAACTTGGCTAATGCATGCATAATGGCAAGCATTTCTTTGTCATAAATTGAATATGACCTTTCCACACCCCTTAATTTCCGGCTTTCAAACACAATAGGGTGTTTGTCTTGCATCAGGACAGCACCAACTCCTTCACCCGATGCATCACACTGCAGCTCGAATGGCTTAGAGAAATCAGGGATAGCCAAAACTGGGCACGAGCTCATGATCTTCTTAAATTTGTCAAACACAACTTGAGCCTTTTCTGACCAAACAAAGGCTCCCTTTTTGGTGAGATCAGTAAGGGGAGCCGCATTCTGAGAATACCCCTTAACAAACCTCCGATAGAAACCACAAAGGCCCAAAAAGCCTTTCAACTGAGTCAAACTTTCAGGTGGTGGCCAATCAACCACTGCTTTGATCTTCTCCGGATCCACCTTTACCCCCTCAGCACTGATTATGTGGCCAAGGTATAATAATTCCTCCATTCCAAATTCACATTTGGAAGCTTTAGCAAATAGACTCTCAGACTCCATAATACTAAGCACTTCCTCCAAGTGCTTGAGATGATCTCCCCAAGTCTTGCTGTAAATCAGAATATCATAAAAAAAAATCAATACAAACCGTCTTAAGTGATTCTGAAACACACGGTTCATGCAAGACTGAAAGGTGGCCGGTGCATTAGTCAAACCAAAAGGCATGACTAAGAATTCGAAGTGGCCATAGTGACACCTGAAGGCTGTCTTTTCCACATCTGATCCCCTCATCCTTATCTGATGGTAACCCGATCTTAGATCAATCTTTGAGAAGAACTTAGCCCCATGTAGCTCATCAATGAGCTCATCTATTCTGGGAATGGGGTATCTATTCTTGATAGTGCTTTGGTTCAAAGCACGATAGTCCACGCACATGCGCATGGTACCATCCTTCTTCTTTACAAGAACCACTGCAGAAGCAAAGGGGCTCTTGCTTGGGCGTATGAAACCCATCTCCAAAAGTTCTCGGATATTCTTCTCAATCTCATCCTTTTGCCTCTTCGGATACCGGTATGGAGTTGTGATCACCGGTTTAGCTCCTTCCTTGAGCTCTATGATGTGTTCTGAACCTCGATCAGGAGGAGGTCCAGGAGGTAAATCAGCAAACACTTTACTCTTTTTGGTGAGTAAAGATTGGATATCAGGAGGATGTTCTACTTTAGTTTCAGCTAGACTCGCTGGAAGAATCATGCACTCAGCAGCCCATTCCACTTGATCATGACGTATCAACTTCGCCATCCTCTTGAATGATACAATCCGAGGACCACCATTTGACATACCTCTCAACACCACCTTCTTCCCATCGGATTGAAACTTCAACTCCATAGTTTGCAGATTTAGAGAGATCTCTCCAAGAGATCGCAGCCATTGAATGCCAAGGACAGCATCCGTATCTCCAATACTGACCACATAGAAGTCATCCTTGACTTCGTAATTGCCCAATTGCATTGACATGTTCGGAATCCTCTTGGTGCATGAGATGTGAAACCCATCCGCAACCATAACTCTGAACCCTTCAAAGTCTTCTGTTTGCAATCCTTTCTTTGCCACCACAACTTCGTCTATGAAGTTATGTGTTGCACCAGTGTCAATCAAAGCAACAATACGTTGCCCTTTGATCATTCCCCGAACTTTAAAGGACTCATTCTTTTGGAAGCTCGAAAGCTGAGCCAATGTACCACCACTTTCTTTTTCACCTTCAGACTCTACTGGAGTATTTTCTTCATCGCTGTCCTCAAAGTCAGCTTGCTGATCAGAAAAATCAGAATTGCTTTCATCAGCTGTGTAGAACTCAATTTGATGAATTTTAGCCCCTTTGGGCACACATGATCTTGTGACCATTTTTCCCAACAACGGAAACATAAACCTTTCCTACGGAGTTCATTGATAGTCTCTGGATCCAATCTTGAGCCATGAGGTTTCTGTGGTTTAAACTCCTTATGATGAGGCTTCTGATGAAACTTTTTCCCTCTATCTCCTTTGTGAAAAGCTGGTTTGGAATGGAACTTAGCTTTGGGAGCAGCCCACTCCATGTTTCTAGCTTTTTTCATTGCTTCTTGTAGGGACGGTGGATCAAAAGCTTTGATCCAACCCTTGATTGGCTCCATCAATCCTTCAGTGAATAGGATTACTAACCTTCTCTCTGTGATTCCAGTGACCATAACTGAAAGTCTTTGAAACTCAGCTATGTAGGCATCCACAGTGCCATATTGTCTCAACTGTGCCAACTCCCTAAAGTGCACTTCTGGGTCCTTCTTCTCGAACCTTTCAATGAATCTATTGGAGAATTCATCGTATCTAGTGATAGACCCATGACCTAAGGTGACTAGGCCATGGTACCACCATTCATGCGCCACCCCATCTAGGTGTAGCGTAGCGAATCTAATCGCTTCTTCTTCAGCCATTGGCCTAAGTGCCAAATAGTTGTCTAGTTTTTGTAACCAGGCTCGAGCAGAATTATTATCGCTTCCATCAAAATGGGCAAGCGTAACCTTGTTGAGAGCTTGATTCCAATCTCCTTGTGCTGGGGTTCTTCTTTGATCATAGTTTCTCCCTTGGCCTCTATCCTTCCTTCTATACTCCATGTAATCATTGAAGGACATGTCAATTTTTACTTCATCAGGAAGAGTGTCATACTCTGTTCTGCCTATCCTCACCCTCTCCAAGGATGAAACATTTTCTTCAGGATCAGGCTGTGGGATTGCTGGTGTCAGAAACGTGGGTTTGAATGGTCTAGCAGAAATGTAAGTGTTGCTCACTGCAGGTTGGGCAACATGACCATTGTGCGGGTTGGAAGCACTGTGCTCCCCGGTATGCCCTGTGTTGTGTTGTGGTATATTGGGACCCAATCTCCCCAACAGGAGAGAAAACATATCCATCATGGCATCCATCTTCTTATCGAGTCCTTGACCCAAATTGGCTGAATTGTCTATACCCTTCCCATTGTCACCTCTGTTGCCAGAACTTCTTTCATTATCCCCCATTTCTGTTTCTTGCGAAGGCTCCCAATTAGCCCTCAAAACCTCGGAAGCTGTGTGACCTTCTGGGGCTTGATGCAACTGTGTCTGAACTGTACCTCTCTTGTATACTCTTGCCAAATACCTCTGTTCTCTGTCACTCATAGAAGGCTGATTTCACAGGATGGCAGGATGATGGCTCTGATACCACTGAAATATACCGAGCCAAATTTTTTGTTTTTCAATGATTCAGATTACAAATTACAAACATGCACCCGTTAAGGTTAGATAGATAAACCGAAACGTGCAAGAAAGCAACCCTAACCAGAATGGCACCGCTGAGGGTGAGCATTGGTCAGAGGGTCTTCTAATCTATTTGCAGAAAGGAACTCAACGTCAAGTATGTGCTACCCAATCCGATGCGGAGTGAGGGGCGACCATATGACGGAGTAAATACAGAACTACTGCTTGAAAGAAAATGCTGAAAGCTAAAGACTCTCAACACCCAGGATGTGCTTTCTAACCCAGAATGGGATAGTAGCGACCATAGGGCGGAGATGGATTACATTCAATTATCAAAATGCTGAAAGAGAGAACATTACAATCTGACTGAGCAAGAATCTAAGATCGACAGTACTACTGCCAGTATACAATTTGAAAGATGACTACTTGCTACCAATTACAAATCAGCCTTTAAGAATATTGCAATAATATTGAATCATTCAATTGATTGCCAAGAATAAGCTTAACTTGCATGAAAGGAACGGATCCAACCTCTTGAAATCAGTGCAATCTTCAATGATGTCTCCGTGAAGTCTTCAAGAGTTTCCAACGACCATCCAAGAGCAAAAGTGCAGATCCCTGTTTGCTGTTATAACAAGACTGTATTTTTTCTTCATAAACCAGCAACACAGATTTATATAAATGATTAGATCTTCCTAGAAACAGATCCAAATGACAAGATATTGAAAAAAAAACATCCTTAACAAGGAGGCGCCCAAACTAGAAGCACAAGACAGACTTGAAAAGCCACATATAATAAATGCACAAATCCCAAGATTCTGTGAATGGTACGGCCCAGCTGAGAGGGTCGACCTTGCTCTAAAATTCAAATACTTCTTCAAAAAATCTGCAGACTTACAAACAATGGCGCCTAGCTTGGGAGAATAGAATGGAACAATACCCACAATCTATTTTTTGGTCTTTTTTGAGTTACAAGTAAAAATGCAAATCTGCTGTAGCAAACAAGCAATTCTATGACATGGCTAATATGCAAAAACAGAAATCTAATATGCAATATGCAGATTACAACTCACAATAATGAAAGATCACAACTAAACTAAGAATCATCACTAGTCGTTGTCTTACAAACGAGAAGAGATGCCCAATGGTTAGGAGGTCTTCATCCCTCTAAGTGATCCAGATTCAATCCGGCAGCATAACGGTGTATTTTCCAAGATGGTCCAAATGATGCACAAGACTCCCTTTTTATAATCTTCGCTTGACTTCACGAAACCCTAGAATCTGATTTTAGGTCAAAATCCCCTTTCCTCAATGATGGCGTACTTTTGCCTTCAAGCTCTTGATTTAATATTTCATTTAAATATTCAACCTTGAAATATGCGCCAAACATAATCCTGCTTTGACTTAGGGAATATTAAAATGTTCTTTAATGAGGGCGCCACCCTCAATGACCACCTTTTTAAAACGACATTAAGTCATTAAGCCTAAGCCAAGGGTCAACATTAAAATATAACATTTTAACGTGACTATTTTTAATTTAAATGACTTAACTCATTTCTCTGCAAATGCCCTGAAGCCAACACTGATGAAGTCAACTGATCAATCTGAAACCGGAAGTCAACCAACCTGAGCTCTTCTGGAAGCTGCCAAAAATAGAATTTACTAAAAATAGTAAATTCCAAAAAGTACTCTGAATGCTGAGACGAACATACCACTGCGAAGCCCTCTGAAAACCCAGAAGGAATCCGCCATTAAAATTTCATCTCCGAGCAATGATCTCCTCAAAATTAGGAAACCCTAATTTTAACTTCCGACTAGCCTCCGGGTTCCCAACGAAAGGCCAACGGTCACTGAAACTGTCAAGCTTAGAAAGGGGACATTACAGAGATTATCTCTCAAAATGCCCTTGGGTGATCTTCCACACCTGTAGACATTGTCCTATTCGAGGGTTTTCATCCTCAGAATAGCTTGGAACTCCATGCTTGCAAACCCTATTGCTCAACTCTCTTCTTTTTGCAAATGATAAACTGAATAATGAAAATGGCTTCCTTTTTCACTTTTATCCTTCTCCAACCTCACACCCTAACTTGGCATTTTAATTTTAAATAAAATACTAAAAAATGCCTTCACAAAATCCAACGCCACTTTTGGCCTTTTGCACATTTAAATAATATTTTATTTTTGAAAGATGTGCCCTTTTAATAAAAATCATAAAGTAACTTTGAAATATAATATTTTAAATAAAAGTTACTTTATCCCCATATAACACCAAATTATAAAGTTCTTTATTAAAAGTTACTTTATAAAATTAAATTATAAAGTCACTTTATTAATATAACATTATTAGAGTAATTTGACTTTAGTAATTTAATTAAAGTGCCCACTCTCGACCCAAACTGACAATAACTCCTTAAGAGTGCCTCTGACACAAATCCCCTCTGCAGGAGTGAAACCACTGAACCTAGTATAGCTTGCTATAAATAGCAAGTATGAATGATGAGCCCTGAATTGCCTCTGTAAGGCCTACCAACCAATATATTGGATCACTAAGCTGAATATGCTAGAATGGAAACATCAACCCTGCTGAAGAGCCTGAATACCCTCCAAAGGGTCCCCTGAACATCCCATTAGCCTACTGCGACCAGATGGTAGGCTAATCATTGCAAAGATACAGATCTTGTAAAAAAGGGGACATTACAATCCGCCCTCCCCAAGATTGTTTGTCCGCAAGCAATCCTCACCTAAACAATCAGGCCCATCCTAAATACTGGGATCCCAAACCAATCGATACAATGCTCTACCCAAGCTCCACTGTAGCCACTGGAGGAAAGTAGAACTAAACTTGGCAACTCTATCAATCACTGTCTGTGAAAGAAGCATAGCCAAGCATGGAAGATCCGAAAGCTCGCAACCCAACTAGAAGTTTTCCATACTCATCACCTGCTGACCTCTGTTGCGCGACTCTGATATATTCTTCACCAAGCTGAAGTTGGTGAAGCAACACACTATAATAAACTCCAAGTACCATACCCCTCCACAAGTGTACTCCACCTGGATCCCATGGACAAATTTGAAATTTGTTCTTCCTGTCTCTTGATGGTTCCTACTACACCATTCTAACTATACCAGGAGTGCCAAGCTGCTCAAAATCCACTCCTATATTTTGTATCTCAACAGTATGCATATCCTGTAGAAGCAGCTCAGAACACCTGTAAGATTTGTCCCCTTCATCCACAGAAAGAAACTCCTCATACCAACCATCCAACTCACACTTGCATGTCTTTTGCCTCATAGTCAAATCAAATGTGAATGGGCTAAAAGTAACGCCATATGCACATGACACATTATGCACGTTGTGGAACGCATCAGCAAACCCTATCAGAAGTCCTGATCCACTACTAGGATCCAAAGTCCTATGAATATCGCCAAACTCCATACAGGGATCTGAAAGGGCACCATTATCCAACTCGAAGAGTGGATTATCATAAAACAAATCAGCATCAACCCCAAACAATGGATTATTAACAAATTGTAAACTATCTTCTTGCTGATCTAAATCACTGTTTTCTGAATTTTCGAAGTAATGGACAAGATCAAACTCCTCCTGAAAGCGGTCTTGCTCTTCCATCACCTGTCCAATCCCTTTCCATACTCATGCTTAAGGGCTGATGTAGAATGTGCCAAACTCAATTCTAAACAAGGCTTCTTAATCTGATTTTTTGTTTCTTGAAGGGCTACTTGAGCAACCTCCAAAGAATCCTTAGTTTTCACAAGCTCGAAAGTTAGATTGTGTTGATGTGATTTTTGTGACCGCACCAATCAGCAAAACAAAGTTGTCCGAAGGCTACTCCATTCTCTCTTGATCAAAGTATTTCGTGCGCTAAGATTGCTAGAGAGATCGCACGTTCAACTCCAAGGTTCCGAAATGCTTTGGAATACCCTCAGTTGGTTCGTTGTGAATTGTTGTTTTTACGAGGGGACTTACACAATTGTTCTTAAGGTTTTGTAGCTAACACCAAATGGATGATTGGAAGGGGATTTACGCAATGCGAATGATTTAGCAATAAGGTACGTTTTCCTAAAACTAACCAGAAATGAACGGAATTGAAATGAGTGTAAGGGTAAGAAGGTTCTAAGTTCTATTCTAAGGCGGGACGTGGGATCAATCTCAACAGCTTCAACCAAACTCTGCTCCACCTCACGCTGGACAGCTTACACAAAGTTGGTGCAATCTTCAAAGGGATAGCAAGACATTTTCAAACTACAATCCGACACCAAGACACCGTCAAGACAACGCATACCAAGATATGAATTGCAACTGAAGTTAGGCTAATAAAATTTTCCAGTTGACCACACAAGGCAAACTTGCCATCAGCAAGCCGCTAGTGGTATGGACTAAAACGAAGTTGCCTCGATTGACGCCACAAATCCACAACTAATATCTACTTGCATGAAATGAAAATTACTCTACTTTAAGCTACGTTACGCTACTTTACGCTACTTGGAATAAAAGGGATGAAGAAACCTTGCTAGCTATCCACAATAAAGATGAATTTCACCATCAATGAAAAGATCTTCTATTATGGAAGTTTTACACAACAATCTCTTACAAAAGTCTTCAAAGGAAAACTTTCCTTCTCCTCCAAACTATGCTATGCTAAACTACACAATTATACTATCACTCTCTCTGCTCTAGTCTCTAGTCCGATGTCTAATCTAATGAATTACAAATGAGGGGGACTCCCCCTTTTATAGATAGCCCAGTCCAATGGACGGCTTGGATTACAATCAAAAGAATGGCTCAGATTAAGCCACCTCAGCCCTAACCCTAAAAATTGTCAGAATGGGGAGTGGTACAATAAATGAATCAAAGATTCCCACTCACTCCCAAAATAGTAAAGGCAATTAATGCCCATAATCAATCTTCTAGAAGGTCATCATCTAGTAGTGCATTCCCGTTCTCCTTCTCCTTGGCTGCAAATTCAATGAACCTAGCAAGCATAGCCTGAACCTCCTGGACTGAAATCGGTGGAATACAATCAAGCTGAAACTCTAACACTGTGACTGACTGTCCGTGCCTCATGCAAGATTTTCTCCAAGAAACTAAAGCATCCTGCGTACTCTGAATCAAGCTGGAGAAAGTGGAAATATTTTCAAAGTCATCCTGCACGAAAGTCTTCACCTCCGAGAAGAAAGGTGCCAGCCTACTCCTCAAATTATTAGTAGTCACCTCATCGGGATTCAACCGTCTAGCAAAGATTGCCTCCAAAGTATTCTGGACTCCATCAATGGTGTTCATCATAGCCTTCCGAACTCTAGCTGAATCCGCCTGTGCTGTGTCGAAGAAACCACGTCCCGTGACTACTGAAGAGTACCATCCAGCAAAATTGTACCTATCTCCCTCCTGAATGACTCCATCAATCAGCATCTGCAAAGGAGTATGCATCAATGCCTCCAGACGCTGAATAACTTTGCTCTGATAAACATGAGCATCACCCCAGGCTTGATCAACTGCCTCCATACGTGCCATAATGCTGGAAGCTTGTTGGTAAGCATGAGCAAGGTCTTCCATAAACTTTTCTGTCTCGGCACGAACTCCTATAACCCATTTACCTACCTCCTGTGCCATCTTCCTCAAATCCTCCAAGACACTAACTGATTCTCTGGATAACTCGACTGGAAGCTCTATTGCTGGAATTTCCTACCCACAAGGACGAGACAACTGCTGCATATATCCTATCAATGTCTTATGTTCTTGCTTCAATTTCTTATACTTTCCTTCAGTCCTGAACAATCTATCCTTAAGCGCCTGATAGGAGTTATCACACTCCACAACAATCTGTGCACCTGTGGGGCGTCCTAACTCCATAGTTGTGATCACGTAATTCTCTGGCAATGCTTCATCCTGATCACAATCCACTTGTGGCACTGCAATATGAAGGGTGCGAGAACCACCCTCATCAGTTGAAATCTTCGAAAATTTTCGCGCTCTCTTCTTTGGTGGAGGCGCACTGATCCTATTCAAAAACTCTTCCATCTCAACTACTGGATCAACTTCTTCACTGGGGCTCCTTCTCATTCTATCTTTGAGCCAATCAGGTACAACATGCTGAATAACAAATGGCTGTTGTTCTCGTGCTTCTACTTCACAGACTTGTTCAACTTCAATATCATTCTGGCGAGGCTCATCGGCCTCTAGTGGCTGAGTATCTCCCGAAACTATATCATCATCCAAAGCCGTCTCTAACTCATGCTGAAAATGAGTATCAGTAGCAGTCTCCTCATCATCCTGTTGATCATCTCTGGTAGGCGCATTAACACTCTGACCAACTGACTCTCTACGTGGTGGCTGATTTTCTTCATGTACCTCCTGCTCTTGATTCAATGCGTTTCTCTGATCAACAAATAGAGAAACCTCCTGTATGCTTGGAGAACGTGTCTCCAATGGCGTGGGTGACTCAATCACAACTCTCGGAGGTTCCGGCTGAACAAGCTCCGGTCGAACTGGCTCTTTCCTTCGAGATTCTGGACCTCGAGTAATTTTTTTCTTCCTACTGGTGGTGGGTGTCCTGTGATCTCCCATCAAATTGTAGGTCAAGGAAATTGGCCTATTCTTTAGCCTGCTCATGTGCCTATCAACCCATGCTCTGGTAAATGTCATGACTGGAATGCAAAGCGTGTCCAAATCAGCAATCTCAGGCTCCGACCAATCCGGGAGTGGAAGTGGTGTGTCTCTCACTGCTTCATAATCTGGATGGAGAACGTTCATGTCCTCATCCACCTGGTCTGGTACTGGAATGACTTCACACTCCCTAATCATATTCAATGGCAACCTAGAGAACATCCTCTTCTTGACTTCTGCTTCATCTGACGCACCAGCCCAGTAATCTTCGATATTTTCCTTATGTTTGAACTCCTCTGACAGTATCCATCTGATATTGCTATGCGGATCATAATGTTGTCTGCTGGTGTGGTAGGAAAAATGAAAGAACTGAAGTTCACTTTCAGCTTCTCTAGCTGCCTAAATTAAAGGACACACTTCGTCTGAATTACCCATGACAATAGGGAAGTCAACTCCTCCCTTCTTCTTTCTCTTCTGAATCTTATCGTAGGCAACCAACTGCCTAGATATCTCTAACATCAAAATTCTATTGGTTGGGTACTTAGGCAGCCTATATGGATATGAGGAAAAACCTTGCAGCCTGATGTAAGAAAACTTCGGAAACTGTATAAACCAGCACCCATACCTTTCAATTAATTCTTGAGCTTCCCTCGAGATCCTATGATGTGTACGCTCCTGAAGTGATCTCGTGATGTGCATGGTTGAAATATACCGAGCCAAATTTTTTCGATTTTCAATTGCAAGTTACAATTAACAAGCACACGTTAATGGTTAGCTCTAAACCAAAACGATGCTGAAGCAACTCTAACCAGAATGTACACCAGGATCCCGATGTGGGCAAGGTGTGAGCATTGGTCAGAGGATCTTAAAGGAAATGCTGAAACAAGAACTCTAACCAAGAAATGCGTCGGCGAACGACGAGCATATGGTCAGAGGATCCCTATCTATTGCAATACTGAAAAACAACTCAACACCAAGCATGTGCTACTCAATCCGGGGTGGAAATGAGGCGACCATATGGCGGAGGTATAGGATATTACAATGCAATTCAATTAAACAGGCGGCAAGCCAGCCTCTTCCACTTATTCAGTGGGCAATTACAAGCATGAAAACAAGATTCAGAAGAGATGCTGACAGTACTACTGTGCAGCTTACAATATATTGAAGAATGTCTGCAAGATCAAGTAATTAGAGCTCTTTAATCATAGCAATAGTAAATGTGTCTTCCTCAATGTTTTCCAAGGCTTTCTAACACCAACTCAACTCAAAAGACACCCTAAATGCAAACTGGTATGACTGTATCAAGGTCTGAAACTGATAACCAGCAACACAGAATTCAATTGAAATGATCACAGCCCCCTCAATTCTCAACCAAACGACCCCAAACGAAATGCATTAACTCTCTAAGACCAAGGCACCCAAGTAAGAACCAAAAAACAGACCCAAACTGCAGTATATATTTTAACACAAATCCCAATGCAAGTACAAAAGGTACGGCCCCTTGAGAAGGGCGATTTTCTTCTATAAAAATCAGCACTTGCTTAAAAATTCTGAAACTTAACTGAGAAGGGCGCCCCACCCAAACAAGCTGAAATATGAAGTACCCAAAATGAAATCTTTTTGTATTTTTGATATATGAATGAAAACTACAATCAGCTAAGTTATCAGCAACTCCAGAAAATAACATGAAATGCAATATAACTAATCTCCAACTGAAAGAACAACACAACAATGCAACCCTCACTACAAAATTCACTCAAACAAGCAAACCTCTCCACTAGGTGCTATCTCACAAGCACGAAGTTGAGCCAAGCTAGGAGGCATTCATTCCTCGAATCAGTCCAACACGATTTCGGCAGCATAACATTACTCCAGATATCAGATGATGCAAATGAAGCCCAAGACCTCCTTTTATAACTTTGTGGAGATTATCTAGAAGCTTCTAGAAACCCTGCTTTTCAAATTTTGAAGTAACTCCTTTTCCCTCCAAAGATGGCGTCCCACTTTCCAAGGTCAATTTGACTTTTTAATTTAAGCATAATCTCTTCAAGAAGATAGGCGTCCCTTTTTCCAAGCATTGTTTTTACCTTTTAGGAAATATTAAATCAATTACATGAGGCGCCACCCATAAAGACCACCTTTTAAAACAACTTAAGTTCAATCACTAGGCTAAGGGGGGGGTCAACAGCAAAATATAACATTAGAATATGACTTTATTAAAATAATTCGAACTTATCTCTCCAAACGTGCCCCAAAGCCAAAGTTGAGCAATCCAACTGAACATACTGAAGTAGAAAGCCAATCGTGCCGAAACCAACAGGACCACTACCAGAAATAGAATTTACTAAAAATAGTAAATTCATGAAAGTGCTCAGAATGCCAAGAAAAACACATCATCGAAGAGCTCACGAAAAACCCAGAAGGAATCCGCAGTTCAATCACCAATCCGTGAGCAAGAGAAACCACCAACCAAGAAACCCTAATTTCACCACCGAGAAGCCTACGGGTCTCCAGAATAGGCCAACGGTCACAGAAAAAGTCATGCTCGAGAAGGGCACATTACAATGGTGAAGGTGTCATTGACACGCTTGTAATGGGTGGTACTTGTCAAGTGCAGCTACGGACAAGCCTCATAGATTTTGAATTGATGAGAACCACAACCAACAGGCTCCTTATATGAAATCCCTCTATACTTTGTCATACGAGCCAGCATGTAAATAATGTAAGAGCCCATATAAAAAGTCTTCGTTCTTCTCAAACTCAGGAGCTGCTCATGCAAATTATCACTAATCATCACAGCCCAATTGATGTGCTCTTTTCCGTCCAGCACGAGGTTGATGTAATAAAACATCCATGGCTCAAAAATAAACGCTTGAGGGCAGCCACCAACTCTACTCAGCATCATGATCAGGTCACAATACTCCTGCTTCAAATCATCTGATATAATTTGTCTTGGCAACTTTGTACGAGAGGGCTTGGGTTTGTTCATCCAGCAAGTATTGATCACCTCTGCACATCTCTCGAATGTAGAAGCATACATTCGTTCAGCACCCTCTCTTGATTTGTAAATCATCTTCTCGTGTGCTGGGATTCCAAAAGCCTCGCCAATAGCTGTAGGAGTGAGGTTGGCGAATACTTGACCATCTGGTGAAACAATTGACCTGTGATCAGCCTCATAGTAATTAGCACACTCCATCATTAGCTCGGAGCACTGAATAGCTGGTGGAAAACCAGCAGTTGCATACAAGCCACTTCGAACAATATTGTGCGAAGTGATTGAAGGACGGTGACTACCGACTCCCATTATCCGATTTTTGAAAGTCTCCAAGTTGAAAGAACCCAAATTGGTATTAGCCAGCTTGCTCAACTTCGAAGTGAACTTTGACTCCTGCAGGAAAGGTTTGCTCAGCTTCTTGATAACTACCTGCCTGGATTGACCATTGCTTTCTCTGTCAGTTGCTCTTACTTCAGCCATTCTGCAAAATAATAAATAGCCATCAGCAAATTAATTTAGAAAATAAATAAAATATCATGCAGGGGCTGCCAGTCGACTTTTAAAAACTTGAGAAGTTGCAACATTCTATTCATCTGCAAACCTCAACTTCTCCTTCACAATTTCGAACTTTCAACACTTAGAAAGTTTCAGCAAGTAAGCTTCAGCAACTTCGACTTAGCAAATTTTCTAAGTTGGCTGCAACAACTTTAATACTTGAGAAAATCGTCCAACTTCAATCAGCAACTGGACTCTTTTAAATTCGCACTTCTTCAATATTCAGCCACAAGCTTAGATTTTTTAAACTTAAGCTTCAGCAACCTCTTTAACTTCAAGTCGCACCTCATTAGCTTCAGCAATGTTCTCTTTCAAATCGAATTTCTTCAGCACTTTCAGCTTGCACTGCAACTCCAATCAAGTCGAACTTCTTCAGCACTCAACTCAGTCACTCACTGCAACTTAAAACTCAGAGAAAAATTCGAATGTCTTCAACTGTGAAAAGAATGAATGAACTTTCAGCTCATATAGGTAATTCGAATTCTAGAAGGAGGCCAAGTTTAGCAAAACTCATTAAATCTCCACTACTTCTCTTCAAGAATTTGAATTTCCCTCCTCTGGCATTTGCAACACTTGTCACCTGACGCCTGGAATCTTGACCTTCTAGAACTTCAACTTTGACTAGCATATTTTCAATTCTCTTTCAAAAATATTTATTTTAAATTCACTTTTTAACAAATTTCATTTACCAGCCGGAGCTCTGTCATTTAAATTTTTAATTTTATCTCTGACTCTGGAAAATTCATCTCACGAAGAACTTGATCAAATTCATCTAGGCAACCAACTTCAAATTCATCGTCTGAAGCATTTTATCTCTCGAAAACACATTTTATTCACTTTGCCTTAGAAAATATTTTAAATTTCCCTTAGGAAAACTCCACAGTTCAAGTGCCGATCAAATTCTTCATCATAAAATCTTTGGCGGAGTGCAGAGGACTTTAAAATGAACTCCTTGTCGACAATCTTCAATACCCAGAAGAAAATTTCTTTTAGAACTTGTCGAATTCATGGGTATACAATGAACGGGCTCATTTAATTTTTCTTGAATTTTGAACCTTAGAAAAATAATTCTTCATGAAATTAATCCATTTCTTCATCCCTGTGAGTGCTTTGTTGCTCTGTCTTGAAATTTTAATCACCCTCGCGAAGCTAAGATCCTTTGATTCCTCCACTGGCAATTTATTCATGCTTCAGGAAAAATTTCATCACTCCAAGCCTAGGCGTGATTTTCCTAAGGAAGAAAATTTTGTGCCTTATAAAAATTTAAAATTACTTAGCACATTTTGCACTTCGCCTTAGAAAATTTTAATTCATCTATCTCCAATTTCTTATTTTCTTGTGAAAAGATCTTAGCACAACTTGCTTTTAGAGAGCCACCACCTTCTTCATCTTGGCGTATGTTGTAGGTCATGGAGAACAATTTTAATTTCAACGCCTAGTATTTTTCCCATTCAAATTTCCATCACCTTGTCTTCAACGCCTAGCAATATTTTAACCACCTTATGCATCTTGGGCGCATTTAGCACCTTGAGGAGGATATTTCACTTTTAACGCCTTAAGCTCTTCACTTTTTAAATTACCTTCACCTTGGCGCATTTCATGTGTCATGGAGGATAAACTTCACGCCTTAGTAATTTTATTTCACCACCATACTTACTCTTTACTTGGCGCATATCTCCTAGGCAAGAGGATGGGCGCATATCATGTGTGAAGAAGGATAAACTTTCAACGCCCAACATGTGACCTTTGAGCTCCCTTGTTTTGTCCTTACATGCCCTCATTTGGGCGCATTTGAGCATAGGAGGAGGATAAAGTTTCCAACACCCCTTTGACCTTTGACTTTCTTCCTTAGCTTGAGCGCATTTTGGCATATGAAGAGGATGGGCGCATTCTAGGCATGTAGGAGGATAAGCTTCTTCAACGCCTTTGACTTGTTGACTTTTCCTTTTATGGGCGCATTTCCTATGGTGAGGTGGATGAAGTTTGATACATGGGCGCATATGACACCTAGAGGAGGATGAAACTTTGCCTTAGGAATTTTCTTGACATGCTATTACCTTGAGGGCGCATTTGGCATAGGGTGAAGGATAAAACATCTTTGACTTTTTGACTTCCTCCTTGAGCTTCTTAACATGGGCACATTTGGGGGCATGAGGTGGATATCCTCATTACTTAGAAAAATTTTATCCTTTTGCTTGTGAGGGCGCATTTTGCCTAGGGAGCAGGATGGAGCTTGTGCCTTAGAATTTTTATGCTTCTACATCCTTTCTTGGGCACATATGGAGGTAGCAGGAGGATATTCAAACGCCTAGAAGCTTTTCTTGCTCTCCAGCTAAAGTGGGCACATTTTCAAGGTGGTGAAGGATGAATTTCTACACTTAGCCATTTTCCTTCCTTCTGCCAGCTTCTTCATGCCTTACTATTTATAGTAAGTCCTCTGATTTCCATGCTTCTGAAGCTCGGATCAATTTGAAATTTTAGGCATAGGACCCTCATGACCTTGTCAACCTGTTCATACTGCTATCCTGAGCTGACTTGCTATTTTTAGCCTATTTCTGAAGGTGACTTACTATTTATAGTAACTGCCTGCTTCTGAGACCTTCATAGCTCTGTTTGACTTGAAATTCGAATGATGTGCTCCTCATTGGGTGACCTGCCCATTGACACTGGTGCCTGCTGCTGGTTTACTATTTTTAGCCAGTTTCTGGAATGCCTTACTATTTATAGTAAGTGCTCCAATCGCCTTCAAATTTTACCGGTGGATAGCTTGAAAGATGCTAATCGCAGTGGGATACACCGGTTTTTGGAAATTCTAACTTTTTACCCCTCTTTTTGGGTCCCGAAGCTGGAAACCCTAATTTGACTTGCATGCATATCAAATGACCTCCGTTTGACCTCATTTTTGTTGCACTTCGCCCTGTTTGTGGTTTTGATGCGCTGGGAGAGAGCTGCCGGAGTGGAACTGCTAAAAATAGTAAGTCTCTGAAAACTGATCATCTCGCTTTGCATGTCATATCACTGTGAAGCTCTTGAAAAACCCACAAGGAATCACCCAACATGCAAAGAAAACCCTGACATGCAACCCCTAAAAATAGCCTCCGAAGACGGCTCCTGAAAAAGTTCTGATCCTGGTTTGCATGTTACATTGTTGTGAAGGTCTCGAAAAACCCACAAGGAAAATGCAGACATGCATTGAAAAGCCCTGTATATAAACCCTGAAATTTGCTCTAGAAGCTGAACTGCTAAAAATAGCAAGTTGTCTGTTCTGGCTCAAAATTTGCAAACGAGCAGCTTGACATGTTCTGAATGCAGTGTGACTGCTGAAACTTCAAAAAGCTGAGAAAATACCCTGAATTGCACACTTACTAAAAATAGTAAGTTGCCGGAATTTGATGAAACTTCAGTGGAAACTTGCTGGAAGCACACTGACATCAACGCCAGTCTTAGATTTCAATTCATTCACTTCATTTGACTTCATTTTGACCAGAAAGGTACAAACCCTAATTTTCAGACTTGGCCAAATTTTACGTTTAGGCTCACAGATGGGAAAAACCCCGGAAAGGAAGACAGCAGAAAAAGACCGAAAGAGAGAGAGAGAGACAAAACCAAAGCCAAAAGACCAGAATGGAGCAAAAATTAGGGGGTCCCCATTTTGAATGGGGCGATGTGTGAAAAGGTCACAACAGATTGTCATCTTCCTCTTCTTTGCTTCTCCATGCATCCAAATAGGTAACAGCTAGTTCGAGGAGAAGATCTCTATCTAAAAGCATATTTAAATAATCTGATTTCATTGCCTCCATAGCTATTTTGATCCCCTGTAAATCAGAAAGAGAGGATTCCTCTTCCAAATCCATTTGCCCTCCCTCACATTGAACCTTCCAAAGGTAATTTTCAATCAACTTGTGAGAGCTATCAAAATGTGTTAATGTTGCTAAAATCTTGTTTTCACTAACCTTCAGTTGGTCCTCCAAATTAAGCTTATGAACAATATTGGATTCATTTGATGAAGTAGTTGATTGTTCTTGAAGAATTTGACTCTTCCCAAAGTCTTCTTCTATGATAACCTCATTGCTTACTAGCTGATTTGGAACTATGGCAGCATTAGTTCCAAAACCAAAATCATCACCATCATCCCACTTAATTGTTTCACTAGATGATGCCATGCTTTCTCTGTGTAGAGGAAATGGAACATTGGTAGAATCACAGATAGAATAATCAAACTCAGTTGTCACCTCAGAAGGTACCACGATCTCTAGACTCCCCACAAGGAGGCTTGTACATCCTTTACCTATAACATCATCATTGGAAAGGAATGTAGAACCATCATTTTCAACTGATTCATAAGCTCTAACACAATCGCTAACCATTTTTCCATCAATAGGTGTTGACCCATGAAGTGTATCACATTGGAAATTAACCTCGTTGCCTGTTGCAACGTCTTCCCTATGACTGAAAAATGCACTTCCAGCAACAAGTTGCTCCCCGGATGTAGTTGCAATAGATGATTGGTTTCTTGCTTTACTTGTTTCACAACCCACGACTTCTTCTTCCTTATTTGAATGTTTTGGTTTTGCACCCATCCTTAGATATTCCCTTTTAAAGTCTGGGTCCTTCATCAAATTAAATAATTCTTGCATCAATTCACATATCAACCTATCAACTGTAGTCATCTTGACCCTGTCTGTATACTTGTTCTTTACCCCTGAAGTTGATCAATGAGCTGATACCACCCCCGTAAAGATATTTTCTATTTCTTTCTCAGTTTGACAATGCTATTTGTCAAACTAAATTAATGAACTGATCTGAATGGTTTATCCTTTGTAATGTTTGCAATTCCTTGTGAAATCATCTATTTACTTACAACAATTTAAATTGCACAACACCCTACAACCTAAAATCATCATCTCAAAGACATTGCAATTACCAATCCAGAATCAATACAATTATATACTCAGATATTTTGCCATAGACTAAGGCGTCTATAGATAATCTTTGAAGTTTTACCCACACAAAATATGAAATTGTTCTCTTTTTCAGATGCAACGCAAAACATCTCAGAATCTTAACATAACCTGAATATACTCCTTGTACTCTGACTCGGTACCATAAATTTTATTATTCCTTCTATTGAATAATATGATTCAATTACCAAGGTTGCGCCCTAGTGCATATACATGTTATGATAGGTAATAAGGATATATATATATATATATGTCGATGCCTCCACAGTTTGGCATATGCGTCAAATGGAGCTTCTTCAAAAGACCATGCAGCAGGCAGTGTCGGATTGGCTAAGGGAAAGGATGAGAAGGGACCCTATTGAGGAGACTGACAACAATTGAGATGGAAGAATTCCTCAATAGAATCAATGCACCGCCAGAGAAGAAGGCTAGAAATTTCTCAAAGATTTCTATGGATGAGGATGGTTCTCGCACACTGCATATGGCTGTTCCCAGGATTGAGTGTGATCGAGATGATGTTGTTCTAGAAAATTATGTGGTCACCACTATGAAGTTAGGCCGCCCTACAGGGGCTCAGATAATTGAGTGTGACAACTCCTATCAAGCACTCAAGGATAGGTTGCTCTGAACCGAACGAAAGTACAAACGATTGAAGAGGGAACATAGGACATTGGCTGGTTACATGCAGCACTTAGCCTGTTAGTGTGGGCAGGAGAATCCAATAATTGACCTTCCAGCGGAACTCCGAGAGAATCAATTAGAGGCCTGGAGGATTTGAGGAAAATGGCTCAAGAGGGAGATAAGTGGGTTGGCAATGTTCACACTGAGACAGAGAAGTTCATGGAGGAACTCGTTCATTCTTATCAGCAAGCCTCTAGCCTTCTAGCGCGCATGGACACCGTTCATCAGGCCTGGAGCGAGACCCATATCTATCAGACTAAGACTGTTCTTCGTTTGAAGGCTTTGATGCACATGCCCTTGCAAACTCTGGTGGAGGGAGACGTGATACAAGAGGGTGACAGATATGACTTCACTAGTTGGTATTCTTCAGTGGTCATGGGCCGAGGTTTCTTCAATGCAGCACAGGAAAAGTTGGCTAGAATTAGAAAGGCTATGGGAAATATTCTGGAAGGAGTCATGAACACAATCGAGTCTATATTTGCTAGAAGACTGACTCCGGAGGAGATGACTACAGATGGCCTAAGGAGTAGATTGGAGCCCTTCTTCTCGGACGTGAGATCATTTGTCCAGGTGGACTTCGAAAACATTTCAACCTTCTCCAACATTGTTCAGATTACTCAGGATGCCTTAGTCGTGTTGTGACCTTTTCACACATCGCCCCATTCAAAATGGGGACCCCTAATTTTTGCTCCATTCTAGTCTTTTGGCTTGGGTTTTTGTCTCCCTCTCTCTCTCTTTCTGTCTCTTTTCTATCTGCCCTTCCGGGGATTGTGCCCATCATTGAGTTTAAATGTGAATTTGGCCAAGTCTAAAATTAGGGTTTTGAACATCCTTGCCAATTTGAAATCAAATGAAGCAAATAAATTGAAAACAGAGACTAACATTGAGGTCAGTGTGCTTCCAGCAAGCTTCCACTGAAATTTCATCAAATTCCGGCTACTTAATATTTTTAGTAAGTGTGCAATTACAAGTAATCTTTCAAAGATTTTCGCCCTCGATAGTCACATCAAGATTCTAATACATCAAGTTGTTCGTGGTGCAAAATTTGGAGTCAAACGGACGACTTTCATTTTGCCAGTCAGCCTTCCTGTTATCGCGGCTTATACGCAGTAGCTTTTCAACGATGCCCCGCAGATTCCTTTCCCGTTTCAAGCATCTTCGCTACAAATACAAAACGGTATAACGACTAAAATTCTTCCGTATGCCATTTTTGCAATTGTATTGCTCTATTCTTTGCATGTCCGTGATATTCCGCGGTTTTCGAGCTACGCCGATGATGTGACATGCAAACGAGATGGTCACTCATTGAGGAACTTACTTCATTTTTAGCAGTATCCTGTACCGGCTTCCCAAAGATCAACTACGAAATGATCGCAATGTAGCGTAAACAAAGCGACAAACAGATCATTTGATACTCATGCAGAAAATTAGGTTTCCACTCTCGACTCGAAAAGAGGTAAAAGTCGACTTTCAAAACCGGTAAAGTTCAATCGCGATTTGATCCTCGCCGATCACGGTAAAATTTGAAGACGAACGGAGCACTTACTATCTATAGTAAGTCGTTTTGGAAACAGGCTAAAAATAGCAAATCAGTTGCATGCGCCGACGTTGGTAGGCAGGTCACGTGGTGTGGTGAGGAGCACGTCATTCAAATTTCAAATCAAATGGAGTTGTGGAAATACCAGAAGCAGACACTTTCTATAAATAGCAAATCACCTTCAGAAATGGGCTAAAAATAGCAGGCCAACTAAAAATAGCAGTGTCGACAGGGTAGTAAGGTTGTGAGGATCCAGCGCTCAAAATTTCAAATCATTCCGAGATGCAAGAATTGAAGGACTTACTATAAATAGCAGGCATGGAGAAGCTGGCGAAAACGAAGAAAAAGTGACTAGTCTGGAACTTCATCTTGCAACTACCTGAAAATGCGCCCAAGTTGATGAAGAAGCATGGAGAAAATTCTAAGTCCAAAACTCGTCCTCCTACCTGGCTAAAATGCGCCCATGCAGCATGAAGGTCAAAGAGGTCAAAGCGTTTCACCCTGCAGCTATGGCTAAATGCGCCCAACTCAAGGTAGAAGCATAAAAAATTCTAATTATAAAAATCCACCTCCTAGGCTAAAATGCGCCTATCCAACAAGGAAGTCAAGGAAAGTCAAAGAAGTTCGTCCTGCACATATAGCAAAATGCGCCCACCTTGAGAGAGTTGATAGCAAAAATTTTCTAAGTGTTGAAGTTATCCTCCACCACCCCCTAAATGCGCCCATCCTGCACATAGGTGGAAATGCACCCAAAAGGAAAGAAGTCAAAGGAGTCAACATGTTTCATCCTTCACCTATGTGGAAATGCGCCCAAAAGCAGGCATGTAAGGACAAAAATGAGGAAGATGAAGAGTCACATGCTAGGCGTTCAAATTGTTTCATCCTTCATGCATGAGAAATGCGCCCAAGGTTAGAAAGTGAAAGGCGTTGGAAACTTCATCCTTCACCTATGTGGAAATGTGCCCAAATGGGGCCATGTGAGGACAAAAACAAAGAAGTTGAAGAGTCACATGCTAGGCGTGGTAAACATTAATCCCGCACACATGTGATATGCGCCCAAATTGAAGTGGATAAGGGGTGAATAAAATACAAGGCGTTGAAAATGCCAAGGTGGTAGAATGAAGAATGCTAGGCGTGTGAAGTAAAATATTGCCTAGGCGTTGGAATGTAGCATGTTCTCCATGAAGTGTGGTATGTGCCTAAGGTGGTGAGTGAAAAATAAAAAAATATTGCCTAGGCGTTGGAAATTTAATGACAAATAAAACGTGTTAAATGTGCTAGGCGCCTTCAGGGAGATTTTCTAAGTAAAGTTGATAATTTTTCTCATAGACAAGGTGATCAAAGTTGAACAAAATTTTCCAAGGCAAAATTTTCAAAGTGATTTAAATTTTTTTTTTTTCTAAGGAAAAATATTTTCTTCCTTAGAAAATACGCCTAGACTCTAGGGTGATGAAATTCTTCTTGAAGCACGAGCAAATTTTCCAGAGATGAAGTCAGAAGATGATGACAGTGCAGGATTGATAAAAAATTTCAAGTCAGAGCAACACAAGGCGTTCACAGAGATGAAGAATGGATTTAAATTGATTGAATAATATTTTTCTAAGGTTCAAAATTTAAAATTTTAATGAACCTGTTCGTTGCATACCCATGGATTCATCGCGTTTTCGAGAAAATTTTCTTCTGGGTACTAATGATCTTGAATGAGAAATGGATTTCCATGTCTTCTACACTTCACCAACGCTTTTTGGGTGAGGAATTTAATCGGCACTTGAATTGTGAAATTTTCCTAAGGGAGAATTTAAAATTTTCTAAGGCAAAGTGAATAAAATGTGTTTTCAAGATGAGTTTTTCCAGACGATGAATTTGAAATGAGTTGCCTAGATGATTTTGATCCAGTTCTTCACAGATGAATTTTCCAGAGCCGAAGAGAAGTAAAATTTGAATTCAAGTGATAGAGTTCCGGCTGGTGAATTAAAAGATGAATTTAAATTATAATTTTTTCGAAAGTGAATTTGAAATGTGGCAGTCAAAGTTGAGTTTCTAGAAGGATGAGATTTCCGGACAAGTGTCAGAAATGCTAGAGGAGGGAAATTCGAATGAAGTAGTGGAAATTTAATTCACTGACTATACTTAGCTTCTTCTAGAAATCGATTTTTGCTATAAGAGCTGAGAAGTTTTTCATTTCTCCTCACCAATTGAAGGAATTCGAATTTTCTCTGGGTCTTGAGGCTGGAACTTGTGAATTGTTGAAGAAGTTCGAAAATTTTGTTGAAGACTAAAGGTTGCTGAAGTAAATAGGCGCCAAGTCATTTGGAAGTTGCTGCAATTTGAAAATCCAAGTCTAAGCTTGTGAAGTGCGCACTTGCTAAGTTGTTGAGAGTGTGGTACGAATTTACAAAAGTTCAAACTGCTGATTGAAGTTGCTAAAGTGCGAACTTGCTGATTTGAAGTTGCTGAGTGTGAAGTGAAGTTGCTAAAGCTTGCTTAGAAATTTTCTAAGTATTGAGGCTCGAATTTGTTGAAGAAGAAGTTGAGGTTTGCAAACGAGAAATAATAGTGCAACTTCTTGAAGTCGACTGGCAGCCCTGCAAAGTATTTTATTTATTTTTCTAAGTTGATTTGCTGATGAATGTTTATTGTCTTGCAGATGGCTGAGGCAAAGGCGACTAGCAAAGATAACAATGGTGCATCCAGGCAAGCTGTTATAAAGATGAGCAAGTCTTTCATGCCAGAATCGAAGTTCACTTCAAAGTTGGGCAAGCTGACTGATACCAACCTGGGCTCCGTCAACCTAGAGACTTTCAAGAACAGAATTTTGGGGATTGGTAGTCATCGACCTTCGAACACTTCGCACAACATTGTTCGAAGTGGGTTATATGCAGCTACTGGTTTCCCACCAGCCATTCAGTGTTCGGAGCTAATGATGGAGTGCGCCAACTGCTATGAGAAAGATCACAGGTCAATCATGTCACCAGATGGGCAAGTGCTTGCCAACCTCACTCTTGCTGCCATTGGTGAAGCCTTTGGAATCCCAGTGCATAGAAACATGATTTACAAATCGAGGGAGCGAGCTGAGCGAATGTATGCTTCTGCATACGAGAGATGCACGAAGACGATCAATACTCACTGGATGAGCAATTCCAAGCCCTCTCGTACGAAGCTGCCGAGACAAATCATAGCAGATGACTTGAAGCAGGAGTATTGTGATCTCATTATGATGCTGAGTCGAGTTGGAGGTTGCCCACAATCTTTTATTTTTGAGCCATGGATGTTTTACTACATCAACCTCGTGCTGGAAGGAAAAGACTACGTCAACTGGGTCGAAATGATCAGTGACAATTTGCATGAGCAGCTCCTGAGCCTGAAAAGAACGAAGACATTCTATATGAGCTCTTACATCATCTACATGCTGGCCCGTATGACGAAGTATAAAGGGATTTCATACAAGGAGCCCATTGGTTGTGGCTCACACCAGTTTAAAATTCAGGAGGCTTGTCCGTAGTTGCATTTGACTAATACCACTTATTACAAGCATGTCAATGACGCCTTCACCATGCACATCGCGAGATTGCTTCAGGAACGAATGCATCACAGGATCTCGAGAGAAGCCCAGGAATTGATTGAGAGGTATGGGTGCTGGTTTATACAATTTCCAAAGTTCTCTTACATAAGGCTGCAAGGTTTTTCGTCTTATCCATATAGACTTCCTAAGTACCCAACCAACAAAATATTGATGTTAGAGATATCTAGGCAATTGGTTGCCTATGATAAAATTCAGAAGAAAAAGAAGGGAGGTGTTGACTTCCCGATTGTCATGGGCAACTCGGATGAAGTGTGTCCTTCATTACAGGCAGCTAGAGAAGCCGAGAGCGAGCTTCAGTTTTATCACTTTTCATATCACACCAGCCGACAGCACTATGATCCGCATAATAACATCAAATGGGTACTGTCAGAAGAATTTAAGCACAAGGCGAATATTGAGGATTATTGGGCTGATGCATCAGACGAGGCTGAAGTCAGGAAAAGAATGTTTTCTAGGTTGCCAATTAACATGATCAGGGAGTGTGAAGTTGTTCTGGTACCAGACCAGGTGAATGAGGACATGGACGTTGTCCATCCAGATTATGCAGCAGTGAGGGATACTCCACTTCCACTCCCGGATTGGTCAGAACCAGAGGTTGCTAACTTGGACACGCTTTCTATTCCAGTTTTGACATTTACTAGAGCATGGGTTGACAGGCAGGTGAGCAGGTTGAAGAGTAGGTCAATTGCTTTGACTTACAATTTGATGGGAGATCACAGGACACCCACCACCGGCGGGAAGAAACAAATCACACGAGGTCCGGAATCTAGGAGGAAGGAGCCAGTTCAACAGGAGCCTGTTCAGCCGGAGCCTCCACGAGTTGTAGTTGAGTCACCTAGGCCATTGGAGACACGTTCTCTAAGTGTACAGGAGGTTTCTTTATTTGCTGATCAAAGAAATGCATTGAATCAGTGCAAGCGGCATGAAAATAATCATCCATCGCGAGAGTCCGTACGAAAGGCCAACGCACCTGCTAGGGATGATCAACAAGATGATGAGGGGACTACTACTGACCCTCAGTTTCAGCAAGAGTTAGAGACGGCTTTGGAGGATGATGATATAGTTTCAGGAGATACTCAGCCACTTGAGGACGAGGAGCCTCACCAGAATGATATAGAAGTTGAACAAGTTCGAGAAGTAGAGGCACAAGAACAGCAGCCATTTGATATACAATATACAGTCCTGATTGGCTCAGAGATAGGATGAGAAGAAGCCCCAACGAAGAGATTGATCCAGCAGTTGAAATGGAAGAGTTTTTGAACAGGATCAGCGCACCTCCACAAAAGAAGAGAGCACGAAATTTTCAAAGATATCAACCGATGAGGATGGCTCTCGCACCCTTCACATGGTAGTGCCACAAGTTGATTGTGACCGAGATGAAGCAGTACCAGAAAACTATGTGGTCACAACTCTGGAGTTAGGACACCCCTACGTGCACAGGATTGTAGAGGAGTGTGATAACTCCTACCTCGCACTCAAGGACAGATTATTCAAAAGGGAAGGAAAGTACAAGAAGTTGAAAAGAGAGCATAAGGCTTTGTAGGATATGTGCAGCAGTTGTCTCGTTCGTGGGCAGAGATTCTAGCGATAGAACTTCCAGCTGACATACCTAGAGAGTCAATCCTTGTAGTTTGGGGAGATGGCAAGGGCCAGAAGGTGGTCACAGGAGTTGGTGCTGAGACAAAAAGTTCATGGAAGACCTTGAAGAAGTGCTTTTCAGCAGCAGTTTTGAACTTCCTGTTCTTCATGCAGGCATTTCCGGTGCTTGTTTTATCATCTTGTAAAATTTCTGAATTTTCAAGACATGTTCCTTTGCGGTTGCTGATTGATGGAGGGGTTATTCAGGAGAATGACAGGTATGAATTTTCTAGATGGTATTCTTCAGCAATCACGGGACGTGGTTTCTTCGACGCAGCACAGGCAAATTCAACCAGGGTACGGAAGGCTATGGCCAATATTATTGATGGAGTCCAGAATACTTTCGAGGCCATATTTGCTAGACGGTTGAATCCAGATGAGGTGAATGTTGATAATTTGAGGGGTAGGCTGGTGCCTTTCTTTTCAGATGTGAAGACCTTCGTACAAGATGACTTTGAGAACACTTCTACTTTCTCCACCTTGATCCAGAGCACGCAGGATTCCTTAGTTGCTTGGAGAAAATCTTGTGCAAGGCATGAGCAGTATTACAGTGTTGGAGTTCCAGCTTGATTGCATTCCACCCATTTCAGTTCAAGGAGGTTGAGGGTCACTTGGCAGGTTCATTGAGTTTGCAGCCAGAGAGAAGGAGAACGGGAATGCACTACTGGACGATGATCTTCTAGAAGACTGATTGTGGGCATTAATTGCCTTTACTATTTTGGGAGTGAGTGGGAATCTTTGCTCATTTAATGTACCACTCCCCATTCTAGCAGTTTTTAGGGTTAGGGCTGAGGTGGCTTAATCTTAGCCACTCTTTTTATTGTAATCTTAGCCGTCCATTGGACTAGGCTACCTATAAAAGGGGGAGTCCCCCTCATTTGTAATTCAGTAGACATTAGAATTAGAATTGAGCTAGAGATTGGAGACTAGGGAGTAGAGCAGAGTAGGCATTTTGATAGCATAGTGTGGAGAAGAAAGGAAGTTTTCCCTTTGAAAACTTTTGTAGAGATTGTTGTGTAAAACTTTCATGATAATAGATCTTTTCATTGATGGTGGAATTCGTCTTTGTCATGGATAGCTAGCAAGGTCTCTTCATCCTTTCGGATCCAAGTAGCATAAAGTAGCATAATTTTCATCTCATGCAAGTAGTTTACTTTGATGTATGGTGTTTTATTGAGGTAGCTTCATTTCATTCCATACCACTAGCAGCTTGTTGATGATAAGTTCGCCTTGCGTGGTCGACTGGAAACTATCTTGAGTTTAACTTCAATTGTGATTCGTATGCTTATATGCGTCGTCTTGATGGTATATGTATGCTAAATTGTAATCTGAATATCTTTTGCTATCCCTTTGAAGATTGCACTAATTTTGCTGAGGCTGTCTGACGTGAGGCTAGGTGAAATTCGGTTGAAGTCTGCCGAAATCGAGTTCCACACATCTTGCATTTAGAATAGAATATAAGTTTTTTAGGCCCTACACTCATTTATTTTCCGCATATTTCTGGTTAGCTTTAGAAAACATACTTATTGCCAAATCATCCGTATTGCACAAATCCCTTCCAATTACCCATTCACTATTAACTGCAAGAATCCGGAACAATTGTGTAAGTCCCCTCGTGAAGATAGCAATTCACATCAAACCAACTGAGGGTATTCTAAGTATTTCGGAACCTTGGAGTTGAACATGCGAACTTTCTCGCAATCTTAGCGCACGGAATACTTTGATCAAGAGAGAACGGAGTAGCCTTCGGACTATTTTGTTTTGCTGATTGGTGTGGTCATAAAAATCACATCAACAAGTCGCTTGGAGAAAATCTTGTACTCGGCATGGGCAGACAGTCACGGTGCTTGAATTTCAGCTCAACCATATTCCACCTATTTCAATTCAGGAGGTTGAGGCAGTGTTAGCCAGATTCGTTGAGTTCGCGGTCAAAGAGAAGGAGAAAGGAAACTCCTTGTTGGATGATGACCTTCTAGAGGATGATGGTGGGCATTAATTACTCATTATGACTTCGGGAGAAAGTGGGAATCTTTTGCTAATTTATTACCCCACTCCTCTTTGTGGCAGTTTTTAGGGAAGAATCTTTATTAGGGCTTATGTGGCTCAATCTGAGCCCTTCATTGTAATTGAATCTGAGCCGTCCATTGGATTTGGCCATCTATAAAAAGGGGCATCCCCCCTCATTTGTACATGATTAGAAGATAGGAACACGGGAGATAGAGCATAGAGAGATAGCCTAGCATAGATTGATTGATAGCATAGCATAGATTGAAGAGGAAGGAAAGTTTTCAAATTGAATGCTTTGTAAGAAGTTGTTGTGAACACTCCTATAATAAAAAGAGTTATCATTGCTTATGGTTTCATATTTTGTTGTGGGTAGCTAGCGAGACTTCTTCGTCCTTCCAATTCGCTTAGGATCTTATAGTAAAGCTTAAATAGAGTAAAGTATATTTTGCATGCGCATAGATAGTTGTGGAATGTGGTGGTTGAATTAAGCAAGCTTCGTTAATCCATACCACTAGTGGGCTCATTGATGGTGAGTTCACCTTGCGTGGTCAACTGGAACAGTTTGGACTTAACTTCGATTACGATTTATATGTTGGTATGCGTCGTTGTGATGGTATCTTCATGTTAAGTTGTGATCTAAATACCTCTAGTTACTCCTTTGAAGATTGCACCGGTTCTGTGGAAGCTGTCCAAGGTGAGGCAAAGCAGAACTTGGTTGAAGTTTGTGAAATTTGATCTCCACATCCCGCGCTTAGAGTAGACCATAGCATTTTTAATCCCTGCAACCATTCAAATTCCGCACTTTCTGGTTAGTTTAGGAAACTTGAACTTGACTAATAAATCTTTCGAATCTTCGAAAACCCCTTTATCTGGAGTGAACAATTACGTAAGTCCCCTTGAAATACCAGCAAATCACATCCAGCCAACTGAGTCTGTATCCAATGCATAAAGGAACCTTGGAGTTGAATGCATGATCTTTCTCGCAATCTTAGTATGCAGGAGATTTTGATCAAGAGAGGATAGAGTGTCCGTTGGGAACTTTATTCTTTGTTGGTGTGGTCATAAAACACCCGTCAATAGAATTGGCGCTAGAAGGAGGGCGACGACATCTATATTGAAGTAGAAAGTGCTTTTATTACAAAGAGCTTTATTGGAGAAGAGTATCATGAATCAAGATGGTGTTACCGCATAAGGGTATGTTTCCAGTGTTGCAGCCGAATCTAGGATTCAACGATGATCAGGAGGATATTCTTTCAGGATTGAACAATCTCGTGTGGAAATTGAAGAGGAGTGCAGCTGAGTATATACGAACAAGCTTTGTGTTGGAGGAAGAAGAAAAGACTATCCGAATTCAAGTTGCTATTGAAAGAGATTTGCTTAATCAGAGACAGCCGCTCCTTCCCGTGTGTCACCAATAGAAGAAGCAACTACATCCTGAAGCGTATTAGTTCGTTCTTGCTAGACAAGTTTAAAATAATTTTGAGGTCTACACCCAGTTCATCCAAGGACTTTGTGGAGTTAGAGCTACCTACTAGAGCAAGACAGAAGAAGAAAGAAGTTCGGTCAAGCGAAGAAGTACCAAGTGGAGAAGAAATTTCAAATTTGTTCAAAACTCCACCTAGCGTTTCAAGGTTTGCTCAACCAAAATCAATTCAAGCTACGGTACCAGTGATTATTCAACAACAACCTGTCCAACCCGTTATTCAACAACAACATCCAGTCCAAGCTACTGTACGTCATCAACAACCAGTTCAGGTCGTTATTCAGCAACAACCAATTCAAGCAATGGCTCAACCGGCCCCTAATGGTGCTACTTGGTTGGTTAACAACCCGTCTCCACTAGAATTTGTTGATTACAATGACATGCCGAAGAATCCAGAGAATTTCTGCACCAAGTTCCATGTCAATGATGTGAATCGCACTGCTGAGGACCACATCAAGATGTTTGAAGATCACTTATGCAATAGGCAGATTGCATATGGGGACGTGGCTTGCAGACTATTTCCGTATTCCTGGAAGGTGGGAGACCTTCTCAAAATGACTCACAAATGATCTTCAGATCAATTTCAAAATGGGTTTTCAAAGCAATCATCAAAATTCCACCATGTAGCATGTCCTCCCTTGTAGCACAGGCAACCTAGTTTAAGCCACTTTACACTCACGCTTTCCAAAACACTTAACAAATAAAATATGGATTTAGACACCCATTAAGGACTTACATAACATACTTCAATATCAGATATAACTCCCTTTGGACCAGTTTAGACTTCCAATACTCACCATGGGAAAAACAAGGAAAATAGGTCAATTTAACAAAGGAAGTACCCTTCAAACTTATCCAATCATCTTGAAACCTTGGGGCAGCAAATTAAATGGCTCAAAACCACGGAATCCAAGTTTTTAGACCTCTATGACACCTCTAACATGCTCCAGCACAAACCCCTCCTCAACTTGCCTCAAAAACTAGGGCTTTTTGATTCTAGGTCTTCCAAACACTTCCAGGTCTTGGTTTTTGACTTTTCACCATTAATTCAACATTCCTCAACTACTGAAACTCAAAAATATACCTCTTGTTAAGGCAGATCATTCGCTGCTATACCCTAGGGTCCATCTTCAAGCCTTTTTCATGCTAAATCACTGTGCACATGTTAATTTTTTCTCTTCCCTGCACATTTCTTTGTTAGTTTCTTATGATACAAGTCAAATTTGATCCATTTCATAGGTTTTCAGTCAAGTTACTCCATGAAATGGATCATTCAATCATTAAACCTGTCAAAATAGAGTAAAAACTATATTTTTCTGTAGATAGTCAGCAAAAAACGTGCAAGAACTTGATCCCTATTGTCTTTCAGAGCATTCAAGGGTTAGAAATCATGCAAATACCAGTCCTCAATCCTTCACCATGAATTAAACTTCAATAGGAAATCAATAAATAACAAAAATAACACAAAATGATGCAAAAAACTGTAATTTTCTGCTTTTTTCTAAGAACAGTCCGTACAACTCTTCTTCCAAGGTGACCAACCCCATACAAATGAATATTTTAGGGTTATAAACCCATTCCCCAACTGATCCAACTGAATTGGATTGATTACAATGCTTTATTAACTCTAAAACACTCAAAACTCTCTTTCCCGCCTAAACCAACATTTAAAATTTTGAAATTGCAAATTTGGAATTTATTAACATCTACCCCCTAAAAACTATTGGATATTCACTATCCATGTTTATTTGACCTATTTAAGCATAATATCATTAATCAAAACCCCTAGAACCTAATTTTCCCTTACATTGCAGTTTTAATCCAAATTCCTTATCAGGAACCTTGAAACTTTTAACACCCTCATTACACTTATTCATCTCAAATGCCATTATAGGCTTCAATACATCATAATTTATGTTTTGATTTGTTTGGAAGACCCTCCTGACCCCTGCACTCTCCTGGTTCTTGAACAACTCTTTGAAAGCCTTGGGTGCTCCTGCACCATTCTCCCCAGGAAAGAAAGAACTCTTGTCCCAAGAAGTGTCCCATGTGGTGCCACCAAGAAACCTCTTGCTCACATGTGCTTTCATCTTCCAATGAGAAGGAAGGTAGTCTCCTAAAGTTACTGTCTTTCTCTTCTGCCAATCTGCATTCTTGACAGAACCAAAATAAGGATTAGTGTGTCCTCTTTGCTGCTTGAAAACAGTGAGTTCTTGTGCCCTGCTGCTGCCCTCATTCCAATGCCTCCTTTGTGGAAGAAATTCACCACTATTACCCTCATTGATAGGGCATTCAATGCCACCAATCTTGATACTATTCAGATCCCACAAGGACTGATTTGGAGGACTGTCCATCTCATAACCTTGCTGCAACTTATCACTTTTCAGCTTGCCAATGCCTTCCCCTGTTTCACCCTGCTTATTCACCTGCAAACTCTTCTCAAAACAGATTACAAAACTATCATTATTCTGCTCCAAAGGTAAAGGAACCAACTGATATCTAACATCTCCCTTGTGAACCAAATAGGTGTTAAGAAACCCATCATGCAAAGTTCTTCTAACATACTGCCATGGCCTTCCCAAGATAATATGACCACAAGTCATTGGAATAACATCACAAAGCACTCTATCATGATATGAACCAATTGAGAAATCAACAAAAGCTCTCTTACCAATCTCTACATGCTGTCCTTGAGTTACCCAAGTGGCCTTGTAGGGAGTAGGATGATCAAAAGTTTCAATCCCTAGCTTGGTTACCATATCAACTGAAACTAAATTGCTATGTGACCCTGAATCTATAAGCAATCTGCATATCTTACCATGACTAAGACAATTTGTTTTGAAAATGGTTACCTTTGGTTCTTGATGAAGCCTTTCTCCTTGCTTGATCATGAGAAACTCACCATCAGTCATATGGTCTGCTATAAATGTTTTTGGTTCCTCCTTATCTTCTTCTTCTTGCACCAAGGTAGCTCTCCTTTCTCTGCCTTTATCAGCTTGTTCCCACTTAGGACACTTGAAGGAAGGATGCCCTGGTTCATTGCAATTAAAATATCTGCTTGTGAATGGTCCTCTACCTTGTCCAAATCTGCCTCCTCCTCTTGGAGTGTATCCACCTCTTTGATCAGAAAATATCTCTTTACCCTTGTCATTGCTGCCTTTACCATCCGGGCTGCCTCCATCAGTTGGCTCTTTGCCTTCTCCGCTTCTGCATTCCTGGCCGCCAATTCCACCTCTTTTGCAGCCAACTGATCCTCCAACGCTTTCACTCGCTGCCATGCTGCCTCTTTCTGCTGTGCTTCCTCCTCCAAGGCTGCCACCCGAGGCTCCAAGACCTCCAATCGAGCTCCCCTCTCACTGGCAAGCCGAGATTGTTCAGTCAAGTCATTCTGAATGCTCTTGATGGTCGCAGCGGACTCATCCTTGACCCTCTGCAGGAGTCTATAGGCGTCCACTCGACGTGATACTGCTACCTCGGTGGAAAATATTTGGCGCTTCATCAGAATAAAGACATCTCGGAAGGCAAGCTCTATGTAGTATAAACTCTCCAGAACGCCTGCATCCCGTCCTACTAGCCTCGGTGGTCGACCCCGCCAGGCTCTCATCATAGCAGGAGTCTCTCCTGCTGGCCACCCCTCGCCAAATATCCGTGCGAACTCAGCCTCACACCCCATCTGCACAAATCCTCGGATGCGGTGAACCTCCTGGCCCACTAGAGGCGATCGGCCAATCCTCAGGTCCCTGGAGACCTGTCCCACTCGGATCATCAGCCTGCCCATATGCTCGAGCTCCTGTACGTATCGCTGCACGGTGCCTACTAGATCGGCTAGGTCTGGCTGTGACATTTC
>VDFB02306124.1:0-18319 GCA_007258455.2 Sequoia sempervirens
GCACTCATAAAAGCAATAGGAGATTCACCCTCCTCACTGAGTTGCTGTGTCAAAATGGCAGACAATGAATGTTCTGACGCATAACAATAAAGAATGAAATCCTTCTGAAAGTTAGGCCGAACTAACACTGGTGCATTAGCAATAGCTTCTTTTATCTTATTAAAGGCCTGCTTTCCTTCGTCCGTCCACACGAATGTAGACGTCTTCTTCATCATTGCTGAAATCTCCTTTGTCAGCTCTGAGAAATCAGGTACAAATCTTCGGATAAAGTTAACTTTACCGAAAAATGAATGCACCTGCGTTTTGCTTGTAGGGAGAGATAGGTTTCTGATTGAATCCACCCGATTCGGATCTATTCTGGTACCTTCTTTGGAAACGATTGACTTCTTTGGATTCAAAGATATTTTATGATACCTACATCTCTCGAACACTTTCACGAGGTGTGAAAAATGATCACTCCGTTTATCTGAAAAAACGGTTAAGTCATCAAGATAGACGACTATGATCTTATTCCTAAGATCCCCAAACGCTAAATCCATGGCTCTCTGAAAGTAGCACCGGCGTTGATAAGGCCGAAAGGCATCCTCTCATATGCAAACGTTCCCCACGGCGTGGTGAAAGCTGTTTTGATTGATCCTCCTCAGCCACTGCAATCTGATTGTAACCAGAAAAACCATCAAGAAGTGATAGCATTTCCGATCCGGTAACTGTCTGCAATGTATGCTCCATGATCGGTAAGGGATAATTGTCCTTCAAGGACGATTGATTTAAGTTCCTGAAATCTACGCAAATTCTGATTTCTCCATTCTTCTTGCGCACAGGAACGATGTTTGACACCCAGGTGGAGTGATGAATAGGAAAAACTATTCTAGAATCCACCATCTTCTGAATTTCCGCATAGATAGTATCTTGAATTCGCGGATTGTAATGTCTTTGTTTTTGCCTGAAAGGCTGCACTTCAGACTTCAGCGGAATTGTGTGAGACAATTCAACAGGTGTAAAGACCTTTAGATCTTCATATGACCAGGCAAAAACATCCTTGTACTGCTTGAACAAGGCGATAAACCTCTCAGTCTCATCCGGAGTACAACACATACCCAAATTCACAAGCCGAGGCTTGTCTTCAGTACCTATGTTGAATTGACTGTATTCTGACGAAGTATTCACCCCTGACCTCTTCTGATCTTGGATGTAACGATCATGCCTGTCAAAAATATCCTCTAAGGATACAAAACCTTTAGGAATCTGATTTCCTTTCAATTGTATGATTCCAGATTCTATAACCTCAGACTCTTCAGTAATTGACTCTCTGCAAGGAGTTGAGCTCCCTTCAAAGAACAATTCTTTGTAGTTGTCTCCCATGACGAGAAATTCTTTGATATCTTCATCATCACTGAAGACTTGCCAGTTGTCTGAATTATCAGGGACAGCTGGTCTGTAGATTAACTCAATAGCAAATGAATTCTGACGAAAATCAGAATTAGGCATAAAAAGAGCGGCTGAAACTGCAAGCGCATCAGCTTTGCTATTGTTCATTCTTGAAATGTATTTGATATTAAATGCATCGAACCAATCGATTGCATTCCATACTCTCTGCCTATAGTTTTGGAGACGATTCTTTCTAACATGAAATTGATCTCTGACCTGCTTTACGATCAGCTCTGCATCTCCTTCAACTTGAAGCAGCTTGATCCCCATATCCTTTGCGTTTTTGAGACCTAACAAAAGCGCCTCATATTCTGCAGTATTATTAGTGCAATCAAATTGCAACCTATATGCAAAAGGATATAAACGACCTTCGGGAGAGATAATCACTACTCCCGCTCCGGAACCTGAAGTCGAACAACTGCCATCAAACTGCATCGTCCACACTTTTGATTCTTCATCTGGTAATTCGGTGGAAAGTGCAAAATTCTGACAATCATCTGTCACTTCAGACACCATAGCGTATGTGCCTGGACCCGTGTCTTAATACAACACTTGAGCATGTGGGTCCTGAGACTTTACCACTGTAAACTTTGATTTGGTTTCCGGCTCTAATTTGAAAGTACCTTTCTTCACTGGAATTGTCGCGAACGACCAATCCATTTGTATTTCTCCTCCAAGATCCTTGCAAAAACTTCTACTAAGTAACATCCCGTAACTGGTAGGAATATCAGCTACAAGGATAGTCATCATAATCTTCTTCTCTGGACAAGACGCTAGCCTCACTTGCGCATCTTTGAGTTGACCAACTAACGGCACCGGTTTGGACTCAAGTGAGTAACACTTTTCCTGAGTCGGGGTACACGAAAGTCCCAACGCATTCATAATCTGTAAGGGCATTACGTTGTCTGAAGCTCCACTGTCAATTATGCAATTGCTCAGCTTGAAACCTCCTATATATAAAGATATATAAAACGGCCTCGGCTTCTCTTCTGCAGGAACTGAGGATTGTAACAATGTCGGCTGAACGACATTCTTCTTTTTAAGAACGTTCAAGATCCTATCCAACTGCTCTGGATGATCTTGTAAATACTCCAGCTGAGATATCTGCACCTTCGTCTTCATCATGGAAGATACAATGTCAAAGCTTGCTGAAGACGTATCTAAAGCTGCTGGCAAGATATTCTCTTGTGAAGGTTTTTGATTAGAAGTAGAAACTACTTCTTTTGCTTTCGCATTCAAATTCCGCTTTTCCTCTTCCTCCTTCTGTGCTTTGAAATGTTGAGCACGAGCGAACACAGGTGAGGTAATATTCTCATGATTCACTGCAAGAGAAAAACGGGATTCTTCTTCTTCTTCAATAACGGGTTCTCTATCAAAATATCCCGTTGCGGAGTCGCCATCAAACTCGCCTGCCTGTGAAGAGACGACGTTTGAGCTGGAAGGTATGAAGTCTGAACTAGGAGCGGAATCAGCAAATCCCATGAGCTGATTCATTCTTTGATTTTCCGGACAAGTAGACCCGGTGTGCTCTGCTGAATCATGGAACGTGCAAAAGACCGTAGCCTTCTCAGCTTCATTGTTTTGTCTCGGTTGTCCTTGCGGAAACTTCGACTTGAAATTATTATACGGCTGAAAGTTATTCCTCCTCGGCTGATATGCTGGTTGAGATTGAAAAGGAGGTGAGGGCAAGGCTGGTTGCCCTTGAGGTGGTGACTGCCGTTTTAGTATCGTCACCTCATTTGCTACCTTCTGTAGCAACGGATCGGCCGACGCTTGCACGAGCGGCCTGATCGAATCATCTTTCATCTTGCCGGGTGTAATCATGGTATCTTCAAGCTTGATTGCTTCCTCCTGAAGGTGTGTTAGATCATCTTCTTCGCTTATCTTCAAGAAAAAGGCAATTTCTGACGGCAACGCGTTGATGAAAGAACTCATCAAAATCTCATCAAATGGATTCAAAGTGTGAGAAAGACGTGTAACAAGGCGATTAAACCTTGCCACGAATTCTCTCATCGGTTCATGCTTCTCCATCTTCGAATTTGAGAGTTGTGCAAATAATCTGTGATTGTCTTCGGCAGGCTTGAATCTTGCCAAAAACTTCTCGCTCATGACAGCCCAACTTGTAATAATTCCTGGCTCAAGATTATTGAACCAATCTGCTGCGTTGTTCTCAAGAGTCTCCACGAAAAGACGAACGGCGATGTCCTCATGCGCAACATGCAAAACGGAGCAAGCCGCCGTGAATGCTGATAAATGTTCATCTGGATGTTTTGAACCATCGCCATGAAATCTCGGGAAAAACTTGCGTGATCCCTTGGGCAATTCATGATGTCCTGGTAAAGCCAACGGTCCAATATTGTCACCCCAAGGCAAAGGGACTGGACGTCTTGCGTTTCTTCCATTACGACCGTTGAGATTTTCACCATTGTTGTTGTTGTTAATACGATCACCCATCTCTGCTATCGGAGTGGGAGATTCTTCTTCTAAAATTTTTGACTCAGTAAACTGATCAGGAGCTTCTTCAAAAACAGGATCTGGCTGTAAAGGAGGATTTCTTCTCCTTCTTCTAATGTAAACTTGATAAGCCAGGATGCTTAATTCCACACGGGAGGTGGCAAAACTGGTCTACCTGCTGCAAGATCTGCTTTTTCTTCTTCTTTATCCAGAGTAGTAGCTGCGTTTCTCCACTGAGATGTAGATGTATGATTTTCAAAGATGAATGTGCGCAAGCTACTGATGATATCTGACTGTCCTGCTTCGATGAATGCTAAATTCGGCTGAATAATAGGCGGACTTAGTGCTGGTTGCAATACTGAAGCAGTAGGACGCCAGATAGTCATAAACGTGATATGAAAAAGCGTTCAGCTTTTATGAGGGGAATTATTCAAAGACCTGGAAATTGCTACCGGTGGCGAAATTGTTGGCGTAAAATCTAACACCTCTGGAGTGCAGGTTTGTACAGACAGCTATGTACACTACGCAATGAGTGCTCTTCAAATTAGGAGGAGAAGCTCCCTCGTTGTGCTGGAATGCATGAAAAGAGAAGTAATCTAAGTCCTATCTTTTGTTCTCCAATTTTGGAAGAGCTGGGGTTAAAGAAGAAACCAAGAGCGTTCGCATTTAAGGATTTTTAAGTTTTAGAGATCATTAACTACAACTAAGCTAACTACTTTAAATCTATCCAGTTTCCTCAAGAAAACAGAGCATAAGGAAATGGAGCAGGGATGACTATTGGACGATAAACGAGCTTAGATTCTCTACTTGAAGGCAAGGTGGCGCAACTATCCTCTCAATCTAAACAAGCTTATTGGGCACAAAACAGATTTAAGAATTCACTAAGACGATCTTATGGAACCCTGTGTGGCATAACACTCGATCGAAACAGCAAAGCCTTCACAAAACAACCTTTATCTTTATAATCTCACGAAACCCTATGTGGCATAACCTTCGATTATATTGATAAAGATTCACAAAACAGGTTTATCGCTGCAACTTCTCGAAACCCTATGTGGCATAACGATCGATCACAATGGTAAATTAACACAAAACAACCTTATCACCTCAATCTCTTGGAACCCTATGTGGCATAACAATTGATTTCAATGATAAAGATGTTCAAACAGATCTAACTATGGGAGGAATTTACCACGCCAATCTTATGGAACCCTATGTGGCATAACACTTGATTGAAAGTAGTAAAGACTTCACAAAACGATTTTATCATCACAATCTCACGAAACCCTATGTGGCATAACACTTGATTGCAATGATAAAAGATTGACAAGACATAAAGAATCCACCATCACAATTGCATGAAACCCTATGTGGCATAACAATTCATCGAAATAGTGAAGACACATGAACAAATACCAAAAGAGCAATATTGAGGGCAAGGTAGGCGCAGCATATATTTCTCTCTCAAGCAAAAGTTATTTACAAATGAGCAAAAGCTCTTATTTATATACATCAAGGTGTAGGGAACCCTAAAATCACCTTGTATCATCTATAGTTCCTGCAATGCCGTACCAAGCAATAAGCTGACCTAATTAAGTAAACTATACAGTCAACTGGGAAACTACCCTCAGTTTGACTGAAACAGCTAATCTAAAAATGGACAATTGTGCGAGCATGCACGTCCTTATTGAACACAAGTTAACTGGAAGACTATCATCAGTTAACGTAAAACCCTAAATAAAACTCCAAGTAAACAAGATGAATCTCGGAATAGACATGCATGAGGTGAGATAGCCAGTTAACTTGAAAGGGTAACGCCAAGTTAACTCCTGTGTATAATGTCTATCCTGAGAGGTGAGAAACTGAAGTCTACTGGTTGTGATCTCGAGCAACCAATCCCTCAACGAGGCTGTCAACTGCACCAGCATTTGAATGTCAGCAACTTGAGCAATCTTTGCAATCTTTGCACACTCAACCAGCATTTCATTGACTGGTAACTTTGGCGGCTCCGTAACTGAAGTGATGGCGACTATCTCTTCTACAGCTTGATACAAATCGGTGTCAGCTTTTCTGATGAAGTCATGAATTAAGACCGATTTGGTCTTGAATTCAGTCTGTGTGTACTGTACTCTGAAAAACTCGCCTATTGACTGTGAACTTGACTATGTTCTGACAAGATTTCTGGAAAGCTAAAAATAGCCTGCGAGAGTTAAAAAAAATAGTCTTTCGAAGAATTATTTTCAGCGAAAAATCTGAGATATGGGTTTTGTCCAGAAAAGGATTCTAAGACAACCCAGAAAGTTAGATTTGCGAAAATTCAACTTCTACTTGATCGTACAAAGATTTTCACTTGAGAAAATTAGTAACTCAAGAACGAACGTTCTGAAGTTAAAAATTCGTGAAAAATCAAACGCACGTTTCTAACTTTCGAGAAATTATATGAGGAGATGATCCGGATAATCTTGAGACTTGCCGGTCGCCAATTTAAGGGGAACATGCAATTGAAATATGAAGGGTGAGAATCAAGGAGGAAAAAGACATTTTTATATGCTCTCCTTGAAAATGCATCCAAAGATCCTAGCTTTGAATTAGCGAAGCTGTGAACTTTAACTTGCAAAAGAATGTGATTGGAGAAATCCCCTTTGCAAATAGATGAGAAATCTGCCTTTGTTTGAGAAATACGAATCTCCCTTGAAAATACGCCTTGTGAATGAATAAAAACGAATTTTGCTTGAAAATACGCCTTTGCCTTGAAGAAAAACGAATTTTGCTTCAAAATTATGAATTTCCTTTGACAAAATTTGCCTTTGAGAATTACGATTTTCCCTTTGAAGAAAATAGGAATCTCCTTGAAAAATACGAATTCTCTTGAAAATATGAATGATAAATGAAGAAGGCGCCATGCTTAAAGAAGATGAAATTAGCATTAATCTGACAACTGCAAGAATTCAAAACCCTGACAATAATAGAAGTCCTCTGATTGGTTGCCCTTCAGTTGCACTGCCACTGACTGGAAGCTCAAATAATAATAAAATATTTATTATCATGCAATTAGCAAGGGTACTAAAAATAGAAAATTGCTATTTATAAATAAGCAAATTTGGAACTTCAGTTGACAACCCGGGTGAAGCTCTGAGATTCATCGTGAGACTTCAACGATTCCGAAAAGTCATCTTTTGAGCACATAGGCGTCCATTTGCTCAAGATACTTCATTTTTTACTAACTCCCTATTTAATAGCTGACAGCACTGTTACGACTGGCCAACTTCGACACTGATTTCCAGATGATCGGGTGATACTGAGACTGATCTGAGATATTCATCGGAAAGCCTACTGAACAAGGAAGAAATGTCTGTTGGGAGACATAACTGCAAAATCCATCGTTTAACTCCTTGAAAAATTAAGCGCACCTGATTAAATTGCTTTACGGGTTCCAGACTTGGCCATTTTCCTAAACTGTCGTCTGACACTTCAAACGGCTGCTGCCGGCAAACGGTGAACCCTGCTAATACGAGACGAAGCTCACTGCATGACTGGAGACATTCTGCATCCAACGGCTGTATGCATGACACCTGAAAGTTGTGTTAAGGGCCTCAAAAATAGAAGCGCCCCTGGCTCTAAGTTGCACTGGTGTCATTTTATCGAAAACCAAACTTCCATCAAAATACCCTACTTTGACCGCTGATAACTGGAGCTAGGATGACCCGATTCAGGCACTATCTATTTTAACGGACAGCCAGAAGGGCCTACAAGAGAAGTCTCTGGAGATGACGAGGCAAGAAAACTGCTTCTAAGACCTCAAAAACTCCAGTGCGTATTTTAAATAAAATTACCGCTCCCAGACTTGGCCATTTTCTGGACGTCCTCACTTCACAATATTACACTAAAGACCTCGCACGCACGAGCAACTGCCAAATCCTGAAGGCTGACGACTAGGCTCGTTGGAAAGATAAAATGATTACGCTCAATAGTCGTGAAGACTTCGAACGCGAACGGGCTCATCTGACAGGCCTAAAGGCTAGGCGCCTTTGGGCTGTGAAAATATACTGAAAACCATTTGTTGGTTCGCCCGTAAAATTACGTGCTTGGTAAAATCTCGCCACGACCACAGGCGTTGGATTGACCACAAGAAAAATGGTCGTTAGCGGAGCTAGGCTAAGTAATGCCCGGTATTATAGGAGCTCGTACCAAATTTTTGCCATCACGAAGGGTCCTTTAAACCCGGTATACAACATACTTGCTTGGGAACAAGCGGAGAAAGCCTTCGAAGAAATGTAGAAAACTCCATTTAAAGTGATCTTTCTGAATTGCACTTCGAACTTCGAGATTAGGATGACAGCTTGATATCGTTGGATAAGCGGACTAGTTGTGAAACCAGTTAATTTTGCATCCAGAGCATCAAAGCATCAGATTACACCTTCTTAGGGTGAAACCCTCAAGCTAGAAGTAGCTTTTGCACTGAAAAGGCAAAATTCTCATAGCTGGAACTTTAAAGATTTCAACTTCTGTCGCTGATAACCGGAGCTGTGGGTCTCGGAACGCCTTGCTGGATAGCTTGACGGATAGCCAGACTGATTCTGAAGAGATTGACTGGATGCTTGAGCATTTTAACCAGAATCTTGACCTTCAACCAACTGGGCGCCCCTGGGCTATACTTGCGCTTTTGTGCTTTCTCCTCTGAAATCTTCATATTTTGATCACTGAAAACTCTGTTTCGATCATTGAAAAGACCGTCTGCAATATGAAATGTCGTCGTAAGATGCTCCTCCATCGTGAAGATCTTCATTTTGAGTCTCTGCTTCAGGTTTTGTTCAATATAACTGACTTTGACTGACAAACTATTGACAACAACTCCATGCTTGACATTGCCCAAAACTATGTTTTACAACATTTTAGCAAGGTTTAGACTTTTAAATGCAAAATGCCTTGATGAAGCAAAAATTTGGTTTGGGTACAAGCAAACCCTAATGAAAGTTATATCTTGGATGCAATCTATTATGTATGAAGAAAGTGTCTTGACAAGTAAACCAAGTCATTATTTGAGTTGTCAAATTAGTTTAGTATGTCTTGTGTTCCCATTATATGCACATGCTTGTTAAATTTATGTATATCATTGGCATTAATCATCAAACACGAGTAACACAAGAAAGACAAACACATCACGGAAATAGAAAATCAGACCTACAAGCACGGTGAAACAAATCAGCAGAGGGTCGGTATATCACTACAGTGGTAGCAGAGTGGATCATCGAAGTGTGGTTCATCACAGTGGTATCAGAGCAAACCTTTCCAGCCACCTTGTGTAGGTTTCAAAGAGAATTTCAAAATTAAATTTGGGGGTTTTGAGTCAAGTCCAGTTTGGCTCATCACAAATTTGTAATTGCTTGCATTAAGCATTACAACCCTACCACACGAGAGATTCGTTTAGTGGATGGACGGGTGATATGCAACCTTAAGCCTAGAGATGTCAAAAGGTGCTTTGCCACTACACCATGTCCGGAAAATGTGGTCATATCTGTGAGAGAATGTGAAAAGGAATTCGAAGTGTCAAAAGATAAGTGCGAGAAGAGAATGGCAGAAAAATGGCTAAAAGGGAAAAAGGCCAACTTGCCCAAGAATGTGGGACATGGAGAGTTCCGGGACGAGTATGTAGTGATGATCAGTCTACTCAACCGCATCACTGGTTAGGAGGATGCAAACAAATTTCAGTCATGGATGTACTACATCATTGCCAAGATTGTAAGCAACATAGAGCATTATGAGTATGTAGTGATGATCACTCTACTCAACCACATCACTGGTCAGGAGGAGGCAAACCAATTTCAATCATGGATGTACTATATCATCGCCAAAATTGTAAGCAACAGAGAGCACTATGATTGGCCCGTCCTCATCAGTGATACGCTCCACAAGCAAATGATCGGGTTCTTAGAGGCTCACAGGTTTCACATGTGCTCATATCTTGTATACCTGATTTCCTTCAAGGCCAATTCAGAGCATTAGCACTGTGGGAACATTTTGGGTGCAAAAGGTCCACGAACATTTCCCACGATTCGAGTTCACTTAGGCAGAAAGACATTTCAAGCAGATAAATGACCTCTTCCTAATGCACACCGTAAGAGACCTCGACCATGAGATGCATATACGCATGTCATTAGCAGCCAAGGAGGCAATGGTGGATTGGGCGGATTGGTTCATCTAGTTCCCCACCTTCACCTACATACACGTATATGGATACAACGATCATCCTGACATGTTACCCTGCTATCCTTCAGATAGGGTAGTCTTCATGGAGTTCTTGTAGCAGTTGTTCGAAGTTCATTCCTATTTTCATAACAAATGCAAGACGGCTGCGAACTTTCCTTTCCAAATGGGACTTTACAGGTGCCAGGAGATGGTGAGACTTAATCTTGAGTATCTCATTGAGAGAAAATCATATGATCCTAGAGGCCTTTATGCATCACACCTTGAGCAACACTCTTCACAGGAGTCTTCCATGGAGGGCTATTGGGTCAACTATGAAGATGAGTTCGATGTACGAAGACACAATTACAGCCGGTTTAGACTTTCACAAATTGCCGACTTCATGTTAGAAGATGTGGAAGGCCTATCCAATGATGATGGGGAAGTTATTCTTCCTTCATTCTTCGTAGATTGAGTGGACTCACAACCACTTGGAAAAGTGGATTGGTATGCCAAGGAAAGTACGTCTATAGAGGAAAGGATAGGTAGAGTTGTCAGAAATAGCCAACTCTACTTGGATGGCAAGAAGACAAGGAAGGTAGTAATTCCTTGCACAGAGCCGCCACCGGTTCATTCTTCGCTACCTTCCACATCAAGGAAGAAGCCCAGACAGAAGCAATGGATTAACCCTCCCAGAGGAGCCAAGATGTTAGGGCACACAAGGGGAAGATAAGAAATATTAGGAGCCAAATTTTTCGTTTCAATTTTACAAATTACAAAGCGAGCGCAGATTAAGGTTAAGAGAATAAACCAAAGCGTGCAAGAAAGCAACTCTAACGAGGCCGGTAGCCGATGATGGCGAGCATTGGTCAGAGGATCTCTACTCTAAATACAGAAAGGAACTCAACGTCAAGTATGTGCTACCCAATCCAAGGCGGAGTGAGGGGCGACCATATGACGGAGTGATTACAGAATTAAATGCTTGAAATAAATGCTGAAACTGGAAATACTCGACACCCAGAATGTGCTTGCTGACCCAAGATGGGAAAGTAGCGACCATAGGGCGGAGATTTATCTATTTCAAACTTCAAATGAAAATGAGAACACAACCAGATTTGAGCAATAATGAAATAACTGCCAGTACTACTGTCAGTTTTACAAATAAGGAGCTTTCGCCTGCCAATATCTTATGAAATTAAAGGATCAGCATTACATCATATGGAACCACCTTTATTTTGAATAGTAATACCAAAACCAAACGCTTTCAAAGATCAAGATACAGATTTCTGATTTCTGTTACAAATCTGCTCATTAAATGCATAAACAGCAGTCTAAGGAATTACTTAAATGCTCATACCTTCCACGTATAATCTCCGATTGACTAGAAATCAAATGCACTAAGCCTTAACCAAGGAGACGCCTAAGATGAGACAATGAAAACAGATCTAAAACCCACACATGAATTATGCACGAATCCCAATGCCATTAAATGGTACGGCCCAACTGAGGAATTCGACTTGACTTTAAAAATTCAATACACAACATTAAAATCTGCAAATGGGAGAATATGGACGCCTAGGTCTAACAATGACAATGGAATGATACCCAGAACTATAATTTTGTCTTTTTTTGAGTTATGATTAAAACATGAAATCTGCTGTCTAGAACAATGCAATTTGCTGAAACTACTAAATGCCAATTCGAATCTAACTATGCAATGAGCTGAGAACAAAACACAAACTAAATGCAACTCACAATACAATGATTCACCACTAGATGTTGTCTTGCAAACACGAAGCGATGCCCGAGCTAGGAGGCCTTCATTCCTCGAAGCAGTTTCCAGAGCCAATCCGGCAGCATAACAGTATAGTCGACCAAAGATCCAGAAATGATGCACAAGATTCCTTTTTATAAGTTTCGTTTGACTTCACGAAACCCTAAAATCCAACTCAATGTTCAAACCCTAGCTCTTTCTTCAATATGGCGTCCTTTTCCCTTTTAGCTCAATATTCATATTTTAATTAAATCATCACCTTGATAAATGTGCCCCAAATTAACTTGCTTTGACTTTGGAGAATTCATCAAATATTAAATATGTCCTTAATGATGGCGCCACCCTTTGAGTCCACCTTTTAAAATAACATTAAGTCATTCGACTAGGCCAAGATGATAATATAACATTTAAATTATAATGTTATTTTTAAGTGAAATGAGCTCAACTTCCCAAAACTGCATTCTGAAGCCCGAAACTGAATACGCCACTTGAGTCAACTGAAGGGGAAGGTCAACTGCCTGAGACCATCCTGTTTACTGCCAAAAATAGAATTTACTAAAAATAGTAAATTCAGAAATGCTACGAATGCCGGATAGACATACCCTTGCGAGCTCTCTGAAAACCGAAGAATCCAGCCATTGAATCAATCATCTACGAGGCAATGACCTCCTCAAAATGGAAACCCTAATTTAACCAGGCTAGCCTTCCGGGTTTCCCAAAAGAAAGGCCAGCGGTCCTTGGAAATGTCGAGTTTAGAAGGGACATTCTGAGAAGAATATAGATTGCTGACATAAACTAGCAAGAGGTATATGTGGTGACAGCCACAAGCATACCTGAGCCAGTCATGGAAACAACTGCAGTTGAGCCAGTGATTGAGACAATCATAGCTTAGAAAGCGCCAATGATGGAAGTAGTTACAGCTAATACAATTCCAGAGGTGGAAGCAGAGCCTCCCATTTCGCCACCACCGCAGCAATCACTAGTCCCCATCGACTTGGATTCACCACTATGCGACATCACTATGCAATCCCATTCGTTAGGAATTCAAGGGCCTAACATTCCTCCTTCCAATGAGGCTAGTTAGGATTCATTTTGGCTAGAAGGTCTCCTAGGAAGGAAGAGAGAAAGGCCATCCTACCAATTGGACTTCACAGAATTCGACCATGTCCCTCAAGACATGTTAGTAAAGAAGCTGAAGAAGCAGGTTCACATAGTAAGGAATGCTGACAATGAATTTGTCATAGAGACAACTACGCCACCTAAGACAGGAATGCACATGAGGTAGAGGTTAATGACCTCACCTTGTTGATAGTCAACCTCGGTAAGACCACTCGTCAAGTGGAGGCAGATCTCCTTAAAGTTGCATCAGTGAGTGTCAAGGAAACAATGGCAAAGGACAACAAACATAAAGTAGCCTTAAAGGCTGAAAACCAGCAGCTGAGATTATACATATCTAGCTTGATGCACGGAACTCCAAACATCTCTGCTTTGCCACAAGAGATCTTTGTCATGTCCCCATCCTAATTAAATACCCATTTGGTAATGAGTTAGCCTATCATTTAGATCCTAAGTAGAAATTTGTGAAGTGTCGCAGAGGATCATCACAGGCGGAGTTAACAGAGTGTTTAGTAGCTCGGTTGGCGGTTGTGTCGAGGTTAGCGGAGCCTTGAATATTTCGATGAGCATTTGAGGGAACTTTCTATTTTTTAGAAAGTTAAATTCGGTAGGAAAGGCTGCTATTTGGTGAGAGCACAGTTGACCGATTATTTCGGAATCGACCGGTTAATGATTTTGATATTCGAGATGGAAATAGTATTTAATGGATTATTAAATATTTAATATTTTGACGTTATTATAAAGTCACTTTATTGAAATATTTAAATATTTAATTATTTGGCTTAATTATAAAGTATTTATTATACTTTATAATAAATTATTAAATGTTGACTTAATGAGTATTTTATATTCATTAAAAGAGGGACGCCAATAATTAATTATTTCTCCTAAGTTAAAAATACAAATTAAATCATTTATTTAAATGATTTATTAAAAGGAGGATTGGGTCGAATTTCTTCAAGGGGCAATATATACCTTCTCAAGGCAAAATCGAACTATCTTGATTATTATTCAATTTTGTCTTTATTGCTCTGAGCTTTGGAGTTTGCAAACCCTAGGGTTTCTGGCAGACGATCGTTTCTGAAGAACGAAAACTCTTCAGAGATTAGGCAGACTGAGGCTGTGCAATACCAGCTGAAGCTTGCACTTGGTGATTTCATGCAGAGGTCACAGATTGGGCGTAATCATCTATTCAGACAGAGATTTCCAGTGATATTCATCAGACAGTTAAGGCGACTTAAGCAAAGGTCTTTCATCAGTGTTCTGGCACAAATCCCAAGGTGCCGTACCATTTCAGTACTTGCTGTACCAGGCCGTACCAGTCAGCAAAGGGCCGTACTTTTATTGTCTCTGGAGAAAAAACGTCTTCCTTCTTCACAGTCTGGTGATTGTTTATTGGGCGCTTTGGATTGCTGAGGATTTTGGCATTGATTTGTGAGCTTGGAGAGTCTTATATATTTCTGGCCGTACTTCCTTCTATCAGCTGCAGCCGCCATTAAAGAAACCAGGTTTTTCTTATTCAAATAATTTGTATTTCCTTCATACTTCGTATCTGGCTCTTGTAAATCATCTGGAAGTGAAATATAATGAAGTGCCTACCTTTATTGATCAAGATCTAGGCTTATTTTGAGTTCTTGAATTTATTTAGAATTTATTTTGCATTTCTTAGCAAAATCGCATATTTTATTATTTGCCTGAAAACACAAAAAAAATACAAAAATCACAAAACTTGCAAAAAACCTCCAAATATCAGTTAGGGTTTGGAATCGAGAACCACCGGAGTTAAAGCCAGATGCTAGACCTCCCCGTAGAGAAAAATCACCACCAGCTGATCTTGAATGGAAAACACTTGAGAAGTCAAGTAGAAGAATTTGTCATCAAAGGACAGTGTATACTTACAGAGTTCTACCAGTTGAGGTCCAAAGCTCATGAACTTCGCGCAAAGATTCAACAATCAGAGCAAAAGGCAGCAGAGAAAAGGCTCGGGATGAGATCACTATCTCAGACTTGCAGTTGGTGTACTAATCTGTTACTATAGTGGAGAACAAGCAACATCTTTTTGCTTGGAAAGAACAACTTGCATACAAGGTGAAAGCATATGACACCAACTATGTAGAATTGATTGAGTACCAACAAATTGTAGTAGGTGTTATCAAGTTTGTAAGAACATTGGTAACATCCATCCCTTACCTTTACTAGCACGAAGGAGGTGCATACATCAAGCTAGCCGAAGTGCAAACACAGTTCCAAGGTCTCATCCGTGAAAATTTTTGCAGTGACCTTGCAGGTTGCGAGTTGAGTAAGATTGCAGTCATGTCAACAAAGCTGGATGACGCAACTGCAAAGTGTATTGAATATCAACAGCAGATTGCGAGTGGTGAGGAGATTCTTAGATGACATATCATCTTATGAAGCATTGATTTCCCAGAGGTAGAAGAAGTCAACGACTGGCTAGAGGAGCTATTGACTGGAGGTGATGAGGTGTAAAGCACCTAGTTAGACATCCTACCCTCCAAAATAGCATTTATGGCAACAAGAGTTAACTTGATGCCCCTTTCCAAGTTAACTCACTATCCATTGATCATGCATGTCAGATCCCACTAATTATGGATGTCTATTCTAGATCTCCACTAATTGTGGATCTCTATTTTGGAGGCACTTTTGTAATTTGAGTTCACTCTTAGTTTAGTTTCAGTTAACTGAAGTAGATTTCCAGTTAACTGCTTGATCACCTACTTTTAGACAGGAATAAATCTTGCAGATTGGCAAGAACTAATTGTTAACTCAAGGAGATTTTAGGGTTGCCTACTCCTTTGAGCTTCAATAAATAAGAGCCTTTACTCATTATTTTGTAACCTTTATTTACTACACAAAATTTCTTTTCCATTGTGCCAACAAGCTTGCAAGTCTATATTTGTTCACTCTAGGATGAGAGTTGTTTCGTTTGATAAGAAATTGTGTATGATTTCGTACCTTTGCTGTCCCAAACCTTTGTAATTCGTTGAGAAAGTTTGAAGAAATAAATCAAAAGGCATATGCAATTTGATCCAAGGTTTCAAGTTCTATCGTCTTGTTCTTATAATCTATTGTTTGAATCTACCCCTTGGACAGGTTCCATCACCTCCTTGGGAATTTCGATGTTAATGATTATCGTTTGATGTTGTGTAATGATCTGTATTTCAGCCTACACTTTGGACAGGTTTCGTCACCTCCTCGGGAATCCTGATTTCTAGTTCATCGTCCTTTGTTGTTTCTAGTAAGTTGCATCTCGGCCTACACCTTAGACAGGGGTTCCTCCTCCTTGGGAATCCTGAGATTCAGCTTACCATAAGAGTGTTTGCTTGCATAAGACCTTATTCCAGCATATAACTGAAAATTCAGAGCCTTCAAACGTGTTCTGAGAGAAGGTCGGCCCAAGTGATCCAACCATTCCACTCCCGCTCCTATGCCCGTCTTGCTCTGTTTATCTAGAGTAGATAGGATAGATTAAAACTTAGCCTAGTTGTAGTTAAGATCTACATAAACTAGAGAAAACCTTTGCTACAACGCATTGTGTTTATGCACCCTTGTGTCCTACCCGTTGAGTAAAATAGATAGGAACTTAGTCCGTTTTACTTTTACGGAAACATCAGCAAACGAGAGGGAGCTTCCCCTCCATAATTTGAAGAGAAGTCATCACGCACTGTGCATAGCTGTCCGTTTCCAATAAACACTCTAGAGGTGCTAATTGAAACACCAACAGGGAAAAAATTAGCTTCTGAAGGTTTTTCCTTGAGGGGTTGTTGCATGTCAATGAAAAAGTCACTTTTTTGAAAATTTAACGTTTTGGGTTCATTCAAAAAGATACTCTCAACGAAATCCATGTCTCAAAAATTTTCATAAAAATTGCCCCTCGAGGAAGCTATTTTTAGCCGCCGTGAAAAGTTGTTGAAGTATAGGCGTGTGCGCAGTCAATCTTTTGGATTTTCAGAATGCAATTCTCTCAGGTTGAATTCAAGACCAAATCGGTCTTTCTTCATGGTTTCCTGAAGATGACTGGCACCAATTTACATTGAGCACAACCAATGGTTGATTTGGACAATTTGACAGAGGTAGACACTCAAAGTCCATACAGTTTCATACCTCGTATATCTGATAGCCTTTCAAGGCCAGTTTAGAGGGTTGAATACCGTTGGAACTTTGGGTGTGCAGGAAGCTCATAAGTATTTCTTACTGCTAGAGTGTTCACAATCAAACTTCGCGGTTTCATCACGGAACACTTTCTATTAAGAAAAATCAAGAAAAGCGTCAGAAGCATAAAGCATCAAAAGAAATAGAGGTCATCACTCCAATTATAGATCCGCCAAAGTTACCAGTCAGTGAACTGCCAGTTTAAGTGTGCAGATGTTTCTAGGATTGCTCAAGTTGTTGACAAGCAGTCAATTGATAGTTGAGGCATGTGACGATCTCCAGATGATGAGTTAGTTAACAGCGGGTTGGAGGAGTTAATTACTCAAATTGATGAGGTGTGAATTGCCAATTGGGATGTCCTACCTTTCCAAAAATAGCATTTAAGACACAACAGTTAACTTGATGCCCTTTCCAAGTTAACTCGCTGTCCCACCTTTCGTGCATGTCTATTTTTGGAGACACCTTTTGTACAGTGGAGTTAGTATTTAGTTTAGAATCAGTTAATTGAAGTAGTCTTTCCGGTTAACTGTTAGGTTACCTTAATTTAGACATAGGAATAAATCTTGCAGATTGGCAAGAACTGAATGTTAACTCAAGGTGATTTTAGGGTTCCCTACTCCTTTGAGTTTCTATAAATAAGAGCAAGCTTGCTCATTATTGTTTAACTTTTATTACTACACAAAATTGCTGCGCCATTGTGCCATCAAGCTTGCAAGTCAATATTTGTTTACTCTTTGTCTAAGAGTTGTGTGGTTGATTGTATCTTGTATGATTGTCCTCTTTCATACCATTTTCTGTCCCAAATATTTGTAATCGTTGATTTTGAGAAAATAAATCAAAAGAGCAATGAGCCTTTGATCCAAGTTTCAAGATCTATCAATACTTGTTTCTTTAATCTTTGTTTCAATCTACACCTCGAGAAGAGCTATGAGCCTTTGAGGGAATTTGGAGATTAAGCTTATCGTTTAATGTTGTTTCTTATGATCTATATTTCAGCCTACACCTCGAAAAGAGCTTTGAGCCTTCAAGGGAATCCCGATATCTAGTTCATCGTTTGATGTTGTTATCAATAATCTTCTTTTTAGCCTACACCTCGAAAGAGCAATGAGCCTTCGATGGAATCCTAAGATCTAGATTATCGTTTGAGTGTTTACTTGCATAAACTTTATTTCAGCGTAAATCTGAAAGAGCAAT
>VDFB02306126.1:0-28796 GCA_007258455.2 Sequoia sempervirens
AGCCATTTAGGGGATTGATTCTTCAAGTATCCTTATGCTGTCAAAATCATTCTTCAGTCTTTCATCCATTTCTATCTATTGTCATTCATCTATCATCCCCATGTCAATGTTTTGCTGCTAAATTGAGCAACCAACATTCATCCAACAATCAACCTTCAAAATTTTGCATTCTCATGCAGGTGGAGAAGAGCCACGGAGGTCAATCAAGTCTAGTTTAAAAATTGGTTTGCATTTCCTTTGCTTATTTGCACTTTCATTCTAGTTTGTGCTTCATGGTGCTTGATAGGGTTTAGTTAATTTGTTGTTTTCAATACCCATTAAATCTCAAATTTTCCCTATTTACACCTAGCAAATAGGCATCTTGTGTGATGACAAAAAATCAACAAAATAGTAAATAAATAATTCGTCCAATAGTAAAAAGCTGGCAATTAGGCGCCATGTGTAGTCAGCCTCTGTCTTATCATCTACTATCATTCTATCTCATTTTCCATCCTCGGTCATAATACATTCACCTGCACAGTTTTTCTCACCATTCAAAATAATTATTTGTTGTCCTTCCCATCACTTGGAATGGTTGACATTTCACATCTTTCACCTTCCATACCCATCCGCGATAAGGCTCATCCAATTCCATTCCCAATAAGTTGGTCTTATACTTGACCAGGAGCAAGTACTTAACTCATGTCTTTAATTGATCCTAGACTTGGTATTGGAGATCACTATGTCAAAAATCTAAATAATCAGAAAAATCCAAAAATCCAAAAATCCAAAAAAATCATAAAGATTTAAAAATCCAAAAAAACCAAAACATGTCACAAACCCAAGAAAATCAAAATATCCTCAAAAACAAAAATATATTGAAATATTCCCAACAATTCAAAAACATCTAGATAACCTTGAAAATCCCAAAAACACTGTAAAGTCATGTCAAGTCAATGACAATAGAATTATGTTGCCTCAGCGACTTCACATAGGCAAGGCCATCAGCGATGAGCCCTTGAGGCACTAGGTCAGTCCTTAGGTTGTGTCAAATAAAGTCAATCATCATTCATAATAAAGTATCTTTTGCTTGAAATTCAAGGTCGAACTATGATGTCTCTACACACGTTATGTAGCAAGGCCATTTTTTCAAGTTAGTCACTATCCATAACATAAATCAATCAAACACAAACATTCATCTTAGTCTCAGACAAATCATGAAGCAATTAGATAAACTATCCAACTCGCGTTCAAGCCAAACTGGTCAATTGCCTAATTAGTCAAACATCAAATCAACAATTACCAGTCAATCAATGGTCTTATATAGGAGGTGGCATTATAAAAACCATACTCAACATCTTATACAACTTTCCTCGTTTCTTGAAACCAAATATCTTTTCTAGTTTTTGCAAAGTTTCTAGTTTTTGCAAAGTTTTTAAAATTTTCTAAAGGGGCATGGGTCTATCCCCTCTCTACTAAAGCATGTCGTGGACTAAATTTCTTTAAAAAATGTCTTAGGGTTGCCAGCATCATTTTCCATTTTCCACTTCTTCCCTTGCATAATTGAATACTTTTTAGTTATTTAATTATTGTCTCAAGTCATATTCTTTTATTAATTAAATAATTTTAATTATTTAACTAATTTATTTCTCCTTTTATTCTTCATTTGATTAATTAAATAAATTAATATCTATTAAATTACATCACTAATATTCCTTTCTCTCTATAATTAAATAAATTCATATTTATTTAATTATTCATTTTCACTTTTCTACTATAATTAAAGAATTATTTTAATTATTTAATATTTTTTCTTTAGCTCCACTTTTAATTAAATTGTTATTTTAATTAAAATTCAACCTTTTCCTTTTCTATAATTAAATAATTGTTTTAAATATTTAATTATTCACTTTTCCTCTAAATTAAATAATTTTAAAATTATTTAATTTACTCTAACAACCAACCTCTGCCAACCTTTTATCTATTCTATTCTTATTGCTTCACATTTTAATCAATTTATATCCTTAACTAAACCCTATTTTTTCCCTAGCCCTATTTAATTGCTTCTCAAGCAATCTCATCCATTGATCTTTATCATTTGATCTTGACCCTTCATTCAAATTTGGTTTTCTATAAAACAGACCTATCGCTTTCATTTCAAAACTAGATAGCTAGGGACAACCACAGCTACTATCTTCCATATAAAGCAAAATGAAGAAGAGCAATGAAGGTGATTCAATCATGGCATAAGGATTTATGGTAATATTGTTTTCAATTTTCATATTTCTATGTTCATTTGTACTTCAATGTTGGATTAGGGTCCTAGGTTTTGAGTTTTATGTATTTGATGGTTGATACTATGGATCCATGTATTTTCCCTTGATTCTACCTTATTCCACAATGAAATCCTTGTTGAGATTAGGGTCCTAGGGTTTGAGTTTTATGTGTTTGATTGTCGATACTATTGGTTCATCCCTTTTCCCTTGATTGTACCCTATTCTATAGAATGAAATCCTTGTTGATATTTTTTTTCTTTACTACTATACTATAAACTGAAATAGCTTATTAAATTCATAACGGAAAATATAAAAGTAATCTTTTATTTTAGCTCAATAAAATCTTTCAAATACCCATAATTATAAAATATATGCATGTAGGAGATTCTTGTACTTTTCTTGTAATTGGAATAGCTTATTAAATCCGTAATGGAAAATGTCAAAGTAATCTTTTATTCTGGCTCAAAAAATTCTTTCAAATACCTGTAAACGCTATTCTATGGATGTAATCCTTGTTGAAATTTTATGTCATTACAACTGTACTATAAATTAGGATAGCTTATTAAATTCATAATGGAAAATATAAAATTACTCTTGTATTTTAGGTCAAAAAACTCTTTCAAATACCCACAGTTGTAAAATATATATAGATGAAAGGTAGGAGATTCTTGTATGTCGGTTCATTGTTGTTCAAAATTTATTTGATATTATTCTAGTAATATATATACATATAATATAGTTTTACAAGAAGTATTCACCTAAGTTAATGTTGAATATATTGTAACAAAAAATGACAAAGCTCACCTCAGTTGTAATAATGAAATTGAAACTTGATAAATAGTTTAGGATAATAAGTTTGATTGGTTTGTTACCATATATTAATTGAAATTTTGAGAGAATAAATTGAATATATTAAAAATTTCAATTATTATATGGTAACAACCCAATCAAACTTATTATCCTAAACTATTTATCAAGTTTCAATTTCCTTATTACAAATGAGGTGAGCTTTAGTCATTTTTTGTTACAATATATTCAATATTAACTTAGACTCTTGTCAAAGCAATATAATAGCATATTGCTAGAATGATATCGAAAATTTTGAACATTTCAATAAACTTGACTTTTAGGGGTCTTACCTTTCGTCATACATGTATTTACGGCTTATAGTGTGAGGATTTTTTGATGTTAACTCTGAGTAATTTTCATATTTCATTATGAAATTTATCAGGCTATTCTAATTTATGAGCACAGCTATAATGACGAATGCCAACGAGATTGCGTTGGGTAGAATAGGGTTTTATGAAAATTTTTGACTGAAATAAAGATTACTTTTTACATTTGCGAGAACTGTCAAGCTGTTCCAATTACAGAAAAGAGTACGAAGTCTCCTGTCAACATATTTGTGATTGTGGGCATTTGAAAATTTTATTGAGGCTAAAACTCAAAGATTGCATATTTTCCATTATGAGGATTGTGCAAGCTATTTCGGTTATAGTATAGTTGTAATGAAAAAACATAAAATTTCATTCACATGAAATGAAATTTACAATCAATGGAAAAGGATGAATCAACAATAAAGCTCAACCTTGAGACATTTCGAGATTTCGTGCAATGAGCAAAGTAGAATCAGGGAAAACCTACGGATGCTGAGCATCGGCTCATCAAATACATAAAACTCAAAACCTAGGACCCTAATCCAACATTGAAGTACAAATGAACATAGAAATATGAAATGAGAAAACAATATTACCATCAATCCCTATGCCATGATTTAATCACCTTCATTGCTCTTCTCGATTTTTCTTTATATTGAAGATAGTAGTTGTGGTTGTCCCTAGCTATCTAGTTTTGAAATGAAAGCGATAGGTCTGTTTTATAGAAAACCAAATTTGAATGAAGGGTCAAGATCAAATGATAAAGATCAATGGATGAGATTGCTTGAGAATCAATGAAATAGGGCTAAGGAAAAAATAGGGTTTAGTTAAGGATATAAATTAATTGAAATGTGAAGCAATAAGAATGGAATAGATAAAGAGTTAACAGGTATTAAGTAAATTAAAATGGTACAAATTATTTAATTAGGAGAAAAATGAATAATTAAATATTTCATTTTAATTATTCTTCTACAAGCAAAGGTTGCCTTTCAATAAAAATAACAATTTTGGTAAAAGTGGAAAACTAAAAAAAATAATAAATAGTATTTCTTTATTATAGTAGAAAAAGTGAAATGAGCTAGTAAATAAATATGGATTTTAATTATAGAGAGGGTAATATGATTCAATTAAATGAATATTGAATTTTGTTAATTATCAAAATGAAAAATAAAAGGAGAAATAAATTAGTTAAAAAATTAAAATTATTTAATTAATAAAAGAATATGACTTTAACTAAAAAGGATTCAATTATGCCAGGGAAGAAGTGGAAAATGGAAAATGATGCTGGCAAGCCTAAGACATTTTTTAAAGAAATTTAGTCCATGACATGCTTTAGTAGAGAGGGGATAGACCCATGCCCCTTCAGATTTTTTTTCAGAAAATTTAAAAAATTTGCAAAAACTAAAAAAGATATTCGGGCAAGCAAATTGGATAGGGATGAATGCAAGGATTGACAAAAACAAATATTAGTAGGAGGAAAATGTTAGGATGGAGTTAGAAAATTGAAGAGGGATTGCTATTTTTCTTGAGAGACACTAGGTTTGCATGTTAATTATTATTTAGTATTAAAAATATGGCAAGTGGAAAAAAATCACCATGGTATAACATAGACCAAGGTGTGCAATGTTATCCATTTTCGAAAAAAAATACACTTAACAGATAAGGAATGCCATAACTCATACTAGCAGAAAAGTTGCCCCAATTTCTTTGTTAAGACAAACCACAAACAAAATCAAAGAAAAAGTAGATCATGAGACACCATTGCTCCTCTAAATCCTTCTTGGGACATCCTCAAGGTGCCTAGTAATATGACCAAATGATTAATCAAGAAAATATAAAACAAAATGAACCAACAAAAGCAACAGCCATTTATATTTTCTTTTCCAATGATTGTTTGTTGATATGATTGGTAGGATTGATTGGTTGGTTGATTGACTGATTGATTGAGTTATTGTTTGATTGATAACGCCTGGTTTAAGAAAATAGATTATGTTCTATAAGATGTTGTATAAGGCAAATGATAAGGTTGTTGAATGATAATGTCTAGTTTTAGGAAGGAAACATCTTGTATACAATAAACAATAAGGTCAAGTTTGGTTTCAAGAAACGAGGAATGTCGTATAAGACGTTGAGTATGGTTTTGATAATGCCACCTCCTAATAAGACCATTGATTGACTGGTAATTGTTGATTTGATGTTTGACTAATTAAGCAATTGACCAGTTTGGCTAGAACGCGAGTTAGATAGTTTATCTGATTGCTTCATGATTTGTCTAAGACTGAGATGAATGTTTGTGTCTGATTGATTTATGTTATGGATAGTGACTAACTTGACAAAATGGCCTTGCCTACATAACGTGCATAGAGACGTCATAGTTCGACCTTGACTTTCAAGAAAAGGATACTTTATTATGAATGATGATTGACTTTATTTGACACAACCTAAGGACTGACCTAGTGCCTCAAGGGCTCATCAATGATGGCCTTGCCTATGCGAAGTCGCTGAGGCAACATAGTTCTATTGTCGTTGACTTGACATGACTTGACAGTGTTTTTGGGATTTTAAAGGTTATTTGGATGTTTTTGAATTGTTGGGAATATTTCAATATATTTTTATTTTTGAGGATATTTTGAATTTCTTGGGTTTGTGACATGTTTTTTTTTTTTTTGGATTTTTAAATCTTTATGATTTTTTTGGATTTTTGGATTTTTCTGATTATTTAGATTTTTGACATAGTGATCTCCAATACCAAGTCTAGGATCATTTAAACACATGAGTTAAGTAATTACTCCCGCTCAAGTATAAGACCAACTTATTGGGAATGGATTTGCATAAGCCTTATCATGGATGGGTATGGAAATCGAAAGATGTGAAATGTCAACCATTCCAAGTGATGGGAAGGACAACAAAGAATTATTATGAATGGTGAGAAAAATTGTGCAGGTGAATTTATTATGAGTGAGGATGGAAAATGAGATAGAATGATAGTAGATGATAAGACAAAGGTTGACTACACATGGCGCCTAACTGCCAGGTTTTCACCATGGTACTTATCCAAAGCACCACCAAATTCATTTCCACTATTAGACGAACTATTTATTTACTATTTTGTTGATTTTTTGTCATCACACAACAAGCCTATTTGCTAGGTTTTCATGAAGGTGACAATTTTCTTGGATTTTTGATTTTTTTTATATTTTTGATTTTTTGACAAAGGCTCTCTGAAGCTAGGTGTGGAATTTCCACAAGTGCGGGCTATTGATAGGCTTTGACAATGGTTCACCTTCAGGGGTCGAAATATGATATGCATCAGAGCCATATACTATTATTATGATGTACGGACCCAACCAATTAGGCTCAAATTTACTAGGCTTCTCTCTTTTTGCTCGATTCTTAGGATTTTCCATTAAGACCAAGTCACCGATGTCAAATGTTAGACCAAAACCTTCTTATTATAACTGCGACGAAGAAGATTTTGATAAGAATGTAGGTGAACCAATGCATTTTCTCTTTTCTCATCAAACAATTCTAACTCATTCAATCTGGATATGCGATATTCCTTGTCATCAATATGCCCTTACATGGATACCCTCAGGGAAGGAAAGTCAACCACTTGGATTTTGAGAACCTGTCGAGAGATGATGTCATCAATGTATTGCATAAAAGTGTCAATCATTCATTTGTAAGGAGTGATATTCTCGTCCTTCATGTCATAGTCATTGCTGAACTGCCAGACAACCAGCTATGAGTCACCATAGCACTTGAAGAATTTTGATCTTCCATTTGATGGCCATGCAAAGTCATGTAAGTAGTGCCTCATACTCTGCTATGTTGTTTGTACAAGATTAAGTGATTCTAAATGACTTTGGTATAGTATCCCCTTGGGTTGTGTCAAACAATATCCTTGCTCTTGAACCATGACTTGTGTGAGATCCCTCAAAATATAACTTCCATGTGACTGAAGTGTCTATTGTGAATATAGACTCATTGGGGAATTCTAATACCAATGGATGGTCTGCTTTAGTGGGTACATCTGTGAGTTGGTCGCCTATAACACGTCCTTTTATTTCTTTCCACTCAACATACTGCATGTCTTATTCTCTTAGTATCATTACCCATTTGGATGACCCTCCTATCAAAGTTTCTTTACTGAGGAGATATTTCAAGGTTGGAAATGATATGACATAAAAATGATAGGTTGGATAGATAAGACATTGTGCCCCCAAATGTAAGTGACATAGAAGATCAACCTACACATGACGCTTGTTTGCCAAGTTTTCATCACGGTACTTATCCAAAGCGCCTGTTTACCAGGTTTTCACTGTTGGACGAATGGATTTCTCTTTACTTTTTTTTTTCTTTTTTCTTTTTTTGAATTTTTTTTTGTTGTTTTTGACTTTTTTGATTTTTCAAATAGGGGAAGGATAGGAGGGACTCAAGTGTCTAGTTGCATGAAAGGTGATAGTCCCACTAGAAATGGATGTCATCACATGGACCATGTCAAATATCATTATGCGCATAGATGTTGGTAAGGGATGACATGAAATGGAGATAGAGTATGTAGATGATGGATTATGGAGGATTATGTAGGGAAGATATAGGACTTATATGGGACTTATGAAAAAGATGAATGGGGAGGCTTAGCCAAAAGCATGGACCATAGGAATGTGGGGGAGATATGTAGGATAATGGGTGAAGGGCAAGGAGAGGGAGGTATGTGGAATTGTTGTGAAATGGAAGGGAACCATGACCAATGGTTGCACACATTGTGATAGATGTTGAAGCTTTTGATGTGGATGAGGTGTAGGAAGCAATGGAGATGTTTGCTTAGGAGATGGGTGATGAAGTGCTTTAGGTACCCACATAGACTTAGTATTTTTATGACTGTTATTTTTCTTGTGGGATTTTTGTAATTTTTGAATGGAATGTGCATTTTGGATGGGAGGGGATGGCTGGGATTTTTGTGATGTGGATGCCTCATTGGACTTGATTTCTTTTTGCTTAGGTACCCAAACCATTTTATTGTTAGGCTTGGCTTTTGGAGGTATGGGCTTATATAGATTTTTAGATGTACTTGGCTTTGACTTTTTGAAATTGTATTCTAAGGCATTAAGACCTTTAGAATTTTTGACTTTATAAATAGAGGCATCCAACTTTTTATTTTTGAATCCCATGGGGTGGATGGATTGAGTGGAAGCTTTATGTTTACACAATGTGTGTATTTGTTGGTCATGACTAGGATATTTAGGGTATTTATGAATGATTGGAATATTAGGTGTTGGAAGTAATGGTGGCAAAGCAGATGGAGGGAGATTAGGAGTTGGAAGCAATGGTGGTAGAGTGGATGGAGGGAAGTGTATGGTCTCATGCTTTTGACACTTGTAGGATGATGGAGAGGGGATGGCCATGTATGCTTTGGGGGTATGATAGGGCTTATGGTGGAAAGTGGACTTAGAATGCATGGAGAAAGTACCAACATCTTGAGATTGGTGTCCTTGGGGTATGCAATGGACAATGGAACTAGGTGTAGGTGGAACACTAGACACGAGTTCCTTATGGGAAAGACCAAGTGGATATGATGGAGGACTTGCAATGGGGTCGATAGTGGATGATGGAGGATTTAAAGGATCTTGAATATGTTCATTTAGATCCACATTATTGGTTTGATCTTCTATACTAGCTTGGTAGGCCCTTGTGTCATCAAGGGAAGTGGATGTCGATGGATCATGGATAGTGCTAGGTGGAGGTGAATTTGGAATATCTTGGTCATGGATAGGTATAGGATCAAGTTGCTCATGGATAGGCTCTTCATCATTATGGATATCATCTTGATCATAACAAAGATATAGATTATGGACAGGTTGGATGACAATGATTTCATCTTGATTAGGACTAGGGCTTGATGTTTCCACATGCTTAGGATTAGGCTCTTGACATACATCTTGGGTTGCTTGAATGGAAGTAGAAGGGGATTACTCTTGGAGAGACTTGACATGTTCAAGATGGTCAACAACATAGGAGCATGATGGAGGTTGACTTGGACTTATGAGGGGAGAATCTTGACTTGGCTCAAGGGGTTGTGGATAGCATGGTTGACTTGAAGGACTTGGCATGATGTTTGAGGACTCTCTTGTATATTCAAGTATATGAGTTGAATGACATGGTGGCAATTGATTCCTTTCTTGTAGCCCTTGGGTCACATCCTTTGTAGGTGGATTGGTGGATTTATGTAATGCCATTAATTTATGTTTTAAATATCTAAATGTAAGGCATTGATTTGAAGGAGCATTAGATGATGGTGGGGGAAATGAAGAGTTTGTAGATACATACTTCCCAAACCATTTAGCTCGAGGTGCACCTCCTCCCTTACCCCTTCCAAGTATGTTTTTGAAGATGCAACATTATTGTTTTGTTTTGTTTTTTTTTTTTTGAAGAGAATGCTATTCAGTTAACATAAACAAAAGGTTTATGGAAGTCACTTATCTACTAGTTGCAACAGGTTTCAGAAGCAGTAATACCTTAGAAGTTCAATATATACAACACTCCATCAAATCATCAATTGCCTCGCTAGGCTAGTTTATATAAGATGCACAATTATTATGCATACACAATGAAAAAATAGATACTTAAGTAACAAAAGATTCAAATAGAACTAAAATGTTTTCTAGGACTCAAGACTCAATACCTGCACATGGGACCGCAGGAAAAAAGATAGAAAGAATAAGCTAATTAATAAACTTGAAGTTCCATTAACCTCTTTCTTCTCCTTTGCCATCTTCATCAAATCTAAGCAATATTAACTTCTTCAAAGTTGTACTAATGTGTCTAAGGAACAGGATATATAATTAACTTGCAGTTCCATCATCTTTTCTTTTCGCGTTCCATCTTCATCAATACTTTTGTATCCTTATCCTCTTTTCATATGTCTAATAGTATCTTTCATCCATGTGTTGATTTTCTCTCGAGCCGCTACTCTAGTTTTTATTTCATACAAGGCATTTCGGTAGTTTATGTTTGGGACCAATCAGCCTTTGGAGAATACTAGTTCTTGTTTATTTCTTTCATTGACACCATGATGCTCTTTGGTTCTAGCCAGGGACATCTCTTTCATGAGCACTAGAATTTGCATCCAATCTGGCACCTCTATAAATGTTTCCTTTAGGGTTTCTCTATTCTAAATTATTCTACCATGATAATGCATCCAGAATGCTCGATGGACATTGGCGGAAGCACCATTCAAGTTTTAGTGTTGGAAATTTGTGAAACCCCTCAAATTATTGTGGAAAGCAAAGAACTTCTGGAGAGCCATGGCCATTACAGGCGGCAAAGAAACTGCCAACACTATTGACGTCTTTCATGATGTGCATGAATTTTGATTATTGGGCATTACAATGGCTGATATTTGACAATGTTATGGAAAAGCCTGCCATCAGTGGATGACCATGCTAACTTGTAACTATAGTTTTTTTAATAGTTTACCACGTTCTGGAGTCAAACATTGTACAGCGTGAATTCCATGTCACTTCATTTGGTATATTGATCTTATATACTATGCTTTTGCATGGAAAAGCATATGCTTTTTCTATTCTTTTCTAGGATATACTAGTTTTTGTTAGCAAACATCGATATATGTTCTTTATTTTCTAATTGCTAGTAATAAATATGTTCAATTATGCTTGTGATCACTATTTCCGTATCTGTTAAATACAACCTTTTGATGGTTAGGATGTCCTTAAATTGTTTCATTCTTAATCTTTAAGACATTTGTGTGGTTAACTTGTATCGAAGCAAATTTAGCCGAACCTGGCAAGGTGAATCTCATTTAACTTACTGAAGTTTTCAATGTGCAGTATCCCGATAATAGGAGAAGGATTTGGATGTCCATCTTCTATTCAAAGAAGTGACAGCTCGTGGTGGGGTAGAAATGGTAAAACAGGGTTAAAACCTCCTTATCTGATTAATAAGTTTATAGATAAACATGTTTAGTTTTTAATTTTGGTTTTGTTAAGATTGACTATTCTTCTTAGCTTCCTATTATACTGTTTTCTCAATTTTAAAATCATCGAATCATCAAATTTATTGTTCAATTGACACTGCAGAAAGGACTGCTTTCCTAAATACCACAATATCTGTCACACTTAACATTGATTATGCCATGCATCTGGCGGTTTTCTCTAACACAGACAAAGGTTTATTCATACTCATTTGCTTCTCATATAGTTAAGCTTTCATTTGCCGAATTAATGACAGTCACTAAACTGTGGATTCTAATGTTAAATTCGTATCCATTTGCAGAATATTGCCGAAAGAGCTTGATGCATCTAATAAACATGCCCTCCAACTGGTTTGGCCATAGAAGTTAAGTCTACCGTGGAGTTACCAAGTTTGTTCATACATATATTTTCTCTCTCATGTATATATATATGTATACATACCAATACCAAATAATGGGCTAGCTTAAAGTAACATTATGTGGGACCCAATGCAGGCATACGTGGACAGGAAGATATGAAGTCCATCTTTGGGAGATATGTTCCCAATGCTTTCCACATTAATGGTTGGAGGTTCGAAGCTTAGTAGATTGTATAGAGAATCTTCTTCGTCTCCAAGGTTTTCCCCATCTTGTACTTCTTCAACACTAATCCGCTTTAATTTCTCTCCTACGGGCTGGGTGCTGCTCATAATGGCTTCCACATCATATCGACTTGTGTCAAAATTTGTAATGGCATTTTCTCATCTGAATTTAATGAAGGAAATGTCATAAGCTTCGGCAGCCTCTTCCTCTATGTCTGTGAATTCAGACAAGAATCACTAGTCTTTTATCTGGTTTGATTATTGGATGCATTTATAATGAACAACAGCTCAATGTACTGCATAAATATCTATTGGAAACAGTATACTAAAAACTGAGAGAAGAGGCTAATGATTCTTGTTTGAATTCATAGACACAGAGGAAGAGGCTGCTGAAGTTTATGACATTGCCTCCATTAAATTCAGAGGAGAATGAAGGAATAAAACAGAGAGAGAAGAAGATAACAAATGATAATACAGTAATTAACAGTAAAAGAGCTTCAGCTCTACTTCATATAAAAACTTCTACCACTTTCTATTGTGAACAAATCTGAGCAATTACACAATAGAATAATGAACAAGATCAATACTGCTGTTCTTATTGGAGAAACAAAGTTACTGCTGTTAACAAACAGAACTGCACTTACAAAACGTAGAGCTGCTGCTCTTACAAATAAAAACAATATAAAACAAATCTGCTGCTGCAGAAAACCAGAACTGCTGAATGCTTCCTTCTTTCTTCTCTGTTTTCTACGCTGCCCAAAGACTCATATTTATAGTGTTCTGCATTTGAAAACATAAATGGAGTCCTTCATTATTGAGCAGTATTCAGCATGGGCTACGTATGGAGCACTGTCAAATAGTAAATGAAGGAGCAGATAAGGATAAGCTTTCAATAAATAAAAGCCTGCCATATTAATTGTTGCAGCTGCGTCAAGTTTAATCGCTAGAAGAGAGACATGTTAATGCACTTATTATGGTTGTTGTGATTACCTTTTCCAACACCCCCCTTAATCACAACTGCTATCATTTATAATACCCAAACAATCTCGTAGATACTCAAAACTTTCTCTTACTAATGGCTTGCTAAAAATATCTGCATACTGATCTTCAAACCTTCAATATTCCAAATAAATTTCTCCATTATGAATCAACTCTCTGATGAAATGGTATCTAGTATCTATATGCTTACTCCTCTAGTGAAATACATGATTCTTTGATAGTGCAATTGCTGAATTGCTGTCACAAAATATCTTTGTTGCTTCCTCTTGTTTATGCCTCAAATCTGTCAAGACTCTTCTCATCCAAATTGCCTGACATGCTGCTCGTGCTGCTGCTACATACTCTACTTTTGCTGATGAAAGAGTGACAATGGGTTGTTTCTTGGATGCCCATGATACTACACCTATTCCAAAATGAAATACATAACTAGATGTACTCTTCTTGTCACCAATGCTTCCTGCACAATCACTATCAGTATATCCTATGAGCTTGCACTCATCCAACCTTGAATACTGAATTCCATAATTTTTAGTCCAACTTACATATCTCAAAATCCTTTTTCCTGCTTGCCAATGAGTGTCTTTTGTAGACTCCATGAACCTTGAAATAAGAGTCACACCATACATTATATTTGGCCTTGTGGTAGTCAAGTACATTAAACTACCAACAAGTCTTTTCAACATTTGAACCATTGTCATTTTTACTCAACTTCAAACCTATCACAACTGGTGTTGGTGCTAGCTTACAATTTATCATATTGAACCTTTTCAAAACTTCATTAGCATATTTGACTTGTGGAATGAATATGCCATTTTTATTTTGATTTATGTCAATGCCAAGAAAATACTTCATGAGCCCCAAATCAGTCATCTCAAATTCTTTCTTCATAACTCCTTTGAACAAGTCAATTGATAAATCACCTGTGAATATCATGTCATCAACATATAAAAAGACAATTAGAATTTGACCTTCTTCATTCATCTTTGTGTATAATGTAGGCTCACTGATGCACCTGTTGAAGCCATTCTCTAAGAGGTAAGAACCAATTCTACTATACCATACTCTAGGAGCTTGCTTAAGTCCATAGAGTGCTTTTTTGAGTTTGTAGACCTTTTCTTCATGGCCTAAAACCTCATATTCTAGTGGTTGCTCCACATATACTTCTTCTTCTAAGAAGCCATTCTAAAATTTTGATTTCACGTCCATTTGATATACCAGCCACTTGTTTTGAGCTGATATTGCCAATGTTGTTCTCACTGTATCCAAACGAGCTACTGGAGCAAATATTTCATTGTAGTCAATTCCAGGTTGTTGTGAATAACCATTTTCTACAAGTCTTGCTTTATGCTTTTGCACATTTCCTTTTGTTTTCATCTTGGTCTTGTAAGCCCACTTGAATCCTGTCACATATTTTCCTTCTGGAAGATTCACTAAGTCCCATGTATGATTCTTTTCTATAGCATCAATTTCTTCATCCATAGCATATTTCCATGTTTCATCTTTAATTGCATCTTCAAAGTGAATTGGATCATCTACTTGTGAAAATAATGCAAAAAGAGAAAGTAGACTAGCATTTTTCTCACCTTCATTTTGATCATAGATATCCCTTAAGCTTCTTATTCTTTATCTCCTTAAGCTTTCCAATGTTGGATTTGACATATCACTTGAAGTAGATCCTGAAGAATTTGGACTTGAAGATCCTGCACCAAGAATGCTTGTTGTAGATGGCGTTTGATGCTCATTTGAGGGAGTACTAGTCTCAATGTTTGAAGTTGTCCTACTTGATGAAGGTGTCCCTTGTGGACCAACTTGTTGAGCTTAAGTGGGTGTGGAAGGAGTTCCCATAGGAGTAACAACTAGACCTAATACTTCTCTATCATCTTGTGGTAAACTTGTTGGAATATTCCCTATCTTCTTCAAACTTCCATCCCATGATTCTTCTTCTATGAATTGCACACCTCTACTAATAATCACTTTTCTAGTTATAGGATTATACAACTTGTATGCTTTAGTGTCCTCACTATATCCCACAAGTATGCATTTTTCTCATGTGCTATCCAATTTCTTTCTCAATTCATTTGGGACATATGCATATGCTACACATCCAAATACTCTCATACGACCAACACTAGACTTTCTTCCACTCCATGCTTCCTCTGGAGTTATATTCTTGACACTTTTTGTTGGGAATCTATTCATTATGTAGACTGCACATGCTACAACCTCTTCCCAATACTCATTTGACAAATGCTTGGCCTTCAACATACTCCTATCCATTTCCATAATTGTTCTATTCTTTCTTTCTGCCACACCATTCTGTTGTGGAGTGTACCTAGTAGTAAAGTGCTTATGTATTCCATAATCCTTGCAAAAATTGACAAATGCATTTGAGATGTATTCACCACCTTTGTTAGTTATTAAAAATTTGATATAATATCCACTTTGCTTCTCAACCAAAGATTTGAATTGACAAAAATCTCAAAAACATCAGACTTGTGATTTAAGAAATATACCCATGTCTTTCTTGTGTAGTCGTCAATAAATGTAAAAAAGTAAACGCATCCACCAATTGAAGGTGTTTGCATAGGTCCACACAAATCAGAGTGAACTATCTCCAAAGGTGCCTTTGCTCTGACTGACTTGCCAATTGGGAATGACTCTCTATGTTGCTTTCCCAAAATACACCCTTCACATACTTTATCTGGTTTTTCTATCAATGGAAAACCTTTTGCCATGTTTTTCCTATGTAACAACTTTAGACCTCCAAAATTTAAGTGTTTAAATCTTAAATGCCAAAGCCAATTCTCATCTACTATTTCTAATTGAAAAGCTACTTGTAATGTTACTTCATCCAAGGATTGAGTGATATTTTGTTGGACTGATTGGTGGATTGCTTGAGAAAATTCAACCCTTAAATCTAGTGTTAGCTTTAAGGGAAACATTCTATTGTTGGTCATTTGAACTTTTTCTATTAGCTGATTTCTTGAAAACTTATCCAATATTACACATTGTTTATTTTTGAAACACACTCTATACCCCTCTTGAACAAGTTGCCCAATGCTCATCAAATTGTGCTTTAAACCAGGAACAAAGTAAACATCTGAAATAGTATTTTTCTCCCCCCGTTTAGTTAGAATATTCACATTTCCTTTTCCCATTACTGACACTTTATTATCATTGCCCAAAGTAACATATGATTTTATAGACTTATCCAAACTAGAAAATATTTCTAAATTTTCTGTCATGTGATTACTGCAACTTGAATCTGAAAACCAGACATCTTTTGGACTCTTTTGAGCAACATTGCATGCTAGAAACATACTACTCTGATTCTGATTTTCTTTAGAAAAATTTGTACTTTGTTTGTTGAAATCAAACTATCTTTTTCTACATTCAATTGCATAATGACCATTCTTTTTACAGTAATGGCATTGAACTTGAGATTTGTCATACCTTTGACTTGGATTTTGATTGATGGCTACTCCACTTGAATTTGTTGGGCCGGTTCTTCCAGCTCTATACGAATTTCTGCCTCTGCCTCTTCCAAAACTAACAGATACTTGTGACTTGAAAGCATGCTCCAAAGAAGAATTAGAAGAATGACTAAGCCTGTGCTCATGAGATAATGCATTGTATTTTGTTGCATCTGGAGGTTCAGAGAACCCATTCTCCACAAGCTCCCATGAATCTTGAGAGCTAAACGAAACCTTCATTGTGATTGACCAATATTCATAGTTCTTGCCATTAAACTGAGAAATTTGCGGATTAGTAAGACTTGTGCCAGAAAATGATGCCATAACTGGGCTCTAATACCAGATGAAAGAATAAAATAGAGAGAAGAAGATAACAAATGATAATACAGTAATTAACAGCAAAAGAGCTTCAGCTCTACTTCATATAAAAAATTCTATCACTTTCTATTGTGAACAAATCTGAGCAATTAGAGAATAGAATAAAGAGCAAGATCAATACTGCTGTTCTTATTGGAGAAACAAAGTTACTGTTGTTAACAAACAGAACTGCACTTACATAACATAGAGCTGCTGCTCTTATAAATAAAAACAAGATAAAACAAATCTGCTGCTGCAGAAAACCAGAACTGTTGAATGCTTCCTTCTTTCTTCTCTATTTTCTACGCTGCCCAAAGACTCATATTTATAGTGTTCTGCATTTGAAAACATAAATGGAGTCCTTCATTATTGAGCATTATTCAGCATGGGCTACGTATGGATCACTGTCAAATAGTAAATGAAGGAGCAAATATAGATAAGATTTCAATAAATAAAATCCTGCCATATTAGTTGTTGAAGCTGCGTCAAGTTTAATCACTAGAAGAGAAACATGTGAATGCACTTATTATGGTTGGTATGATTACATTTTCTGACAGAGAAAATTCCATTACAAACTTTGACATAAGCCTATATGATGTGGAAGCCATTATGAGCAGCACATTACCCATAAGAGGGAAATCAAAGCAGATTAGTGTTGAAGAAGTACAAGATGGGGAAAATAGTGGGGACAAAGATGATTCTCTATAATATCTGTTGAACTTCGAAGCTCCAACCATTAATGTACTGGAAAGCATTGGGAACATATCTTCCTGCACAGACAATAGTGCACCTACAACCATTAATGGGTATGCAATCTCAAAAACTATGGCAACCACCCATGGACTGGTGATGGGAAATTCCTCTTTTCCATCATACACTTCTCTCGTAGCTCCATTCAGTTATACTCAAGAAGTATCAGTTGTTTCAAAGGCACCACCACCTTTTGAAAACATGTTGTCTTTGGGTACTTCCACATTCTTCTCTCCCGAGGTGTCCTCAGTTCTTGTGAGAGCTGGTCATGAGAATGTGAATGAGGATTTGGAAAGTGAGCATCATGCAAGAGCAATATGTCAACCTCCTGTTATATTACATATCTGTAGCAACAAAAGGATGTCAAAATCTTAGTATTTTGAAATACTAAGATTATTCTCGTTAAGACAATAATCTTTTTTCTTTAGGTATTGTGGACACCTTCAAAACTTATTTTATCATGCTTTTCACAAATGTTAAGAAGTAGACTTGGTCCTTTGCGATATATCTAATCTTGGAGGAGCGTTTTCTCCCTTGTTCTGTTGCAGGTTGAACATTTATGAGCAGCTTTACTTCTTTCAGCGTAAGAGTCTTGTAGTGCCATCACTAGGTATCTACATAAAACTGTATTTAATTGTTATTTCAAACTGTGCTATGTTCACAATAAGATTGTGTTTTTCTCACATAATCGTACACTTTTTGTTGTATATGCAGTTTCACTCCCTTCAGTATCTCCAGCTTCCCATTCGCTGTCAGAGACAATGCACACATTCACCTTCGAAGGGTCCTGTAGTAGATATGAAAAAGCAGAAGATTGATTTTGGCCAAGCACTTGGAGGTCCATTCTTGTAACCAATATTTTAAATAATTCATTGATTAGCGACTGACCTTTGTATTACTATTGTAAAAAAGTTCGCATATTAATAAATTTAATCATAAATATAACTTTGATGCAGTTGACCGGACATCATCTATTGGAAGTGTTGTTACTGGTTGTATTAATGGAAAATTTGAGCATGGTTACCTAGTCAATGTGACAGTTGGGACAAGGAAAATGAGAGGTGTTTTGTACCAGTTCCTCCTTCGTGCACTATACCATAGCACACAACTGTATCTCCCTTTATAAATAGCATGGGTAATGAGCTCAAAGTCTCTGTCACGAAACATCAGCCAAAAAGAGGCTAACGAATAGGAAACATCTATTAGGAAATTAAAGTTAATAAATTAGGTTAGTTTATAGTAATAAATAAATTAATAGTTAGTTCTTGGGAAGTTATTCCTCTAAGGGAATTTGAAGTGGTTATTCATAGGAAAATAATGGCTTTAAAAAAATCAATGTATTGGATGTATTTTGTCCAATGAATATAATGAAATTTATGTGATTTAATCTATTTTGTGATTAAAGAGCGTATGGAGACTTGTTGTGTAGGTGTTTGAAGGGGTTTTTTAGCACAAAAATCATTTGATGTGTTGCTTCTCTTGCCTTTACAATAGCTTCACCAAATTGGACATTGTGATGCATAGAGCTATTTGGAGGCATGAGTAAACGTTGCTAAAAGGGCATATGAGTGAACAAGGTAGAACTCAAAATCTTTATTTTGGTGTTTGGTACACATTTTTCCAATGTGTGAACCAGCAGCCTATAAGGAGTTGATATAGTATGATTTAAAAAATAAATAAATAAATAAAACATTGCAGTTTATTGTGAATATTTATGATCTCTTTGTTGTTCTATAAAAAAGGAGTGATAAGTGATGAAACTGATTTTATTTAAAATGGAGAAATCATATTTTATTTCGAAGTTTGAGGATCATGAGTTTCATACATGGCAATTCAAAGTGAAACTAGTTTTAATAGAGAAAGATCTCTGGGAGATTATTAATGTAACTATTAAAAAACCACAAGATGTAGATAAACAATTAAAATGGACAACAAAAGATTGTAAAGCTACAACAATGATTGGTCTTTGATTATCCGATGCATATTTACATCATATTGATTTGACAAAAACCTTTGGTTCTCAAGCTTCAAGTGCTAAAATGGGAATAGGCAAAAAAAATTGGTTTGAAAATGAATGAGGGTGATAGTATTGTTCAGGATATTAGTATGTTTCATTCTTTTCTTAATCAAATTTCTAGAATAAAATGTATAGTTGATGATAATGATTTTGAAACTATTTTATTAAATATTATGCCTTCAAGTTTTGACAATATTGTGTTTACTTAAAACAAATTGAATCCAAGCCCTAGCTTAGAGAATGTGATATCTTATTTAATTGATGAAGAGAAAAGAGTCTCTAAAACTCACTCAACTTTTGCGGAATCCACTTTTTTTGTCCAAAACAAAAATAATGCTTCAATAGGAAAGAATAATAACAAATGCTTCTATGTTAACCAAAGGGGCACATTCCAATGAATATAGTTACAGATTTGCATGGCTGCTTGGAGGATTCTTATTGATCTATAGTTACTCCTATGTGGGCTTATTTGGAAAATCAGATCTAGTGTTGATTCTGGTGTTTGAGTCTTGGGAATCTACATGTTATACTTGATTATCTCTATCTTGCATGATACTAATGTGTGGTTGAATCTATTTTTCAATTATTTGATATTGAAGCACTAATTATGTATTTCTCTTTTGAAATGTTTTATATTTGCGAATCTTGTAAATTGTCTGATGTGGATTATGTTTGGTAGGGAATATTATTAGTCACCATTATTACATTAGTATGTATTGCAATGAGAAATGGTTATTGGGAGTACTTATCAAAGAGCATTATCATAAAGGCTTACGATGATGTGTAAAACTCTTCCAAGGGTGTCATATCACTACCTATAAGAGTTGGGCCTGCTATATTGGATACCACATTCCAAGTATTGGACCTCGATCTTCCCTACAAAATCCTCCTTGACTGACCATGGATTCATGCTATAAATGTCCTCCCCTCCACATATCACAAATTCTTCAAATTTCCTCACAAGGACACTGAGATCACAATAGCAAGTGATCTCGATCCTTTTTAATATTGTAGCAACCTAAGAGGGACATCCAAACAACAAGTGCCAATCAATTAGGAAATTTTGTCATTTATTTCATCTTATTATGTTGATCCCGCCACTTTAACCAAAGCATCCACTTCCACCATCCCATCACCCGATCCCAAGATACAATTCAAAGATAAAGGGTGTGGCGAATATCATATGAAGACATCCTATTGTGTTAGAAATTTACCTGCATCTCCAAAATCATATGGTAACCTATCTACTATCAAAAAGGAACCCAAGGTCACTATTCGAGCATCTCCCACTACAACCTTCATAGAATGGGGAGAGTTGAGTAAATAGGCTATTAATGAAGAGGACATCACCTCCTACTTATACAAGGAAGAAGAAGATGTTGAACCTAAATGGATCTCAACTAAGCAATATGGTAAGGGTTTTGAGATCATGAAACAATAAGCTTATGATGGACATTGCAGACTCAATTTGCGTAAGAATGAAATTTCAGAACCTTTGATACTTTCCAAGTGACCGTAAAAGATAGGGCTAGGTTATGAACCATTAAAATTGAATGCTCTTAGTACCAAGGCGCTTTCAAGTGGGGAGGTTAGTGCTTCAAAAGATATCAAGGCATCAATGGATTACCATGTTGAGACTAGCTCTAATGAATAGGACTGGGACTCATAAACATCTAGTGCCTATGATCTAGCTAAGACCTTTCACAAACTTTACTTATCTGATCATCCAAGCAAAGGCCAAGCTTGGATCGCTTCCTTTTGGGATATGAATAATACTTCCATTTTCACCTTATCCTCATCTTCACTAAATTTTAACAGGAAAGGACACATCTAAGGGTGAAAAACTCTCTGAGGCATCTAAGGATGGAGGGTTGTACTTACTTCCTAGAAGTCAAGAGAAATCATCAATGCTAGCAGAGAAGTCTATGGAATTCAATATGGTCACTGATGAAAATCCTAAAATTGTCTGCTTTATAGCATATTTTATAGTAATAGAGCAACTAGAGTTTTGTGCCTTCTTTGCAAAAAGACAGATCAACTTCACTTGGTCGTATACAAAGATGCTAGCTTTGGATCCTAAGTTGGTATTACATCACTTTTCATTATTTCTTGATGCTAAACTAGTCAAACAAAAAGCTAAGGAAAATGCATCATTAAATTGCCCTACTGGTAAAGGTTAATTTAAAGAAGTTACTTGGTGTTGGCTTCATTCAACCTATTGACTACATAGAGTGGATTTCCAATTTGGTGCTAGTGACAAAGCCAATGGGAGGAATCCACCTATGTACTAATTTTAGAGATCTAAATAAGGTGTGCCCAAAAGATGAATTCCCCTTACCAAAAATCAACATCATAGTGGACTTAATAGTGAGGTACGAGATAATATCTGAACCGAAGGAAAAGGGGGAATAAGATGTGGGATCACCTACACTCCCTTTACAAATGGTTTATTCAATTATGTCCTAGGAACCATAATTGGATTGAATATCAACCCAACAAGGTGAGTCTGTTCTCAACAAGGAAAACCTATGATAGGTTGTTCTTAGGGTTTGAGGGGTTCACCACCAAGCAAAAGCTTGGAAAAGACAATCAATTATTCAACACACAAAACCTAATAATGCAAGCTAAATGAAGAATTAAAATAATGAAATAATGCAATAGAAAGTTAAGAGATGTGTACGTGGACAATATGGAGATGTCACAAGGATCCTGGGAATGTGAAAAAGTTGAAAAAATATGCTATCGAGGACTAAGATGTCCAAGGTGGCGACCTAGTCCCACTGCTATTCGAGGGGATTTCAGGATCTTTGGATGCTGAAGTAGAATCTTGAACAAATTCTTAAAAATACCCTAGGGAGGACTAAGACACCTAAGGTGGTGAATTATTCCCATTTAGGCATTTTTCAATTCTTTGAATCTGGTCCTGACCTCCAAGGTTTGCACTTTCATCCTCCCAGATCTCAATTTTTGAATCTTTCGAATGCGGCTTGTAGGTGAGTTTTTTTGAAGATGACAAATTTGCAATGCAATATTTGCAACTTTTCAATCTTGCACTCCAAATGATCTTCAAGCATTACACCTAGATCTGCAAACACAAGCACACAAGAGGAGAAAAACTTGTTGATTGTTAGTAAAGGGGGTTGCCTTGGTCAAACCCCCTGTTGATAAGGAAATCTTGAAATGAAATAGAATAATGGAAGAGAATGATGAATGAACAACATGCAATGTTACAACTCACCAAACCCTTGTTATAGGAGGCTACAATTATGCTTGGAATGGCTTCAATGGATGTAGTTCTTGAATCACTTGAATGCTTGATAGGTCTTACTTTGAAATGCTTGCCTGAATCCAAACCATACATCACAAATGTTAGCTCAAAAAAAAAATGATGCAACAATGTCTTTGATATGATGCTTGAATATTGATGATGGCTCCAAATTCTTAATGAATCTACTCTTGAATGCTCTTGTGAACTCAATTATGCTATAATGAATACTCTTGCAAAAGTATTAGGTGCAAATGAGTGAAGGAACCTTGTATCTATACTTATCTATGCTTAATATCTCGAAATTACAAGACAACAAGCCAACATATGAATTCATTGATTAAAGGAGGGTAAATTTTTCCAAAATTTGAAATTTAGTCTCGAAATTAGGCTAAGGGAGACTAAGACGCTCTAGGTGGCATCTTAGTCTCGAGGCTCAAATCTCAAGGCACAAACTCCAAGAAGGGACCTTTTTCAGGTGCATTTGAAATTAGGGTCCCAAGAACTTTGGGGGACTAAAATGCCCTAGGTGGTGACTTAGTCCTAACCCAAAAATCAGGGACACACAGCTAGAATCATTAAATAATCATTTATCCGTTAATGTTTTCATGATAAGCCATGAAAAGATGTAATTCATAGGGCTTTTGAATGCCAAATAGGACCAATTAAGCCATAAAGAGGCATAAATTAAGCAAGGTGGGCCTAAACAAGTGTGAAAATGCAAAGGTTATGCATTTTTCTACACTACATTTAGCCCCCACATTAGTGAGAGGACGAACTTGCTCCAAACTCACACTAAACTAGCCAACCACACAATCAAGAGGGCTAGAAATGTATGAATGCAAGTAATATAGGATGAATGCAATTGAGAGGGATGATCAAGCACCCCAGGATCGATATCCTATGGAAAACAAACATAGGCATAGAGGAATACATTGGTGGATGATGTATGAAGCCATAATCACAAGGGCTAGTGAAGCTAGGTGTGCACTAGGTGAGCCCCAGGGATCCATTTCAAATCCATACCTCCATGACTAAGATAAGAACATAAATACATTTTCACAAGGGCTAGTGAAGCTAGGTGTGCACTAGGTGAGCCCTAAGAGGTCCAAACCAAAGCCATACCTCCATGACTATGATAAGGACATTGAAGATGCATGCTCACAAGGGCTAGTGAGGGTAGGTGTCCACTAGGTGAGCCCCAAGAGGTCCAAATCAAAGCCATACTTCCATGACTATGATAGGGATAAAGGTGCATGCTCACAAGGGATAGTGAAGCTAAGTGTCCACTAGGTGAGCCCAAGAGGTCAAAATCAAAGCCATACCTCCATGACTATGATAAGGACAAAAATGCAACAAAAAAAGAAAGAGAGATGTTCAAAGGGATTTTTCTTAGTTTGTATGAGGTCTTAATCTTAGGGGACATTGTTCCAAATATTTCTAGGAGAAGACCAATCAAAGAATAAAGAATTCACTACTTAGGGAATGCAATGCATCACAACACCACTAAAGAATTCACTACTTAGGGAATGCAACGCATCACAACACCACTAAGAGGAATGTAATATGCTAAGATAGATCAAGCTCTTGATGGAAATTACTCCCATTGTCACCACAAAGAGAGACAACATTAGATGACGCAAGAAAATCAAATCAAGGAACATAAAAAAATGCAAATGAAATCATGCCAAAATAATTCAGATGTATGCCCCCACTTTAAAGGACTTACTAAACACCATGTTGTGAGAAATTAATTTAAAGTAGAAAAAACATAAAAAAGGAAAAGAAGAGTGTTTCCCTCTAGAAACACATAAGGGATCTATGGATTCAGGGTTAGTATTTGTCTTTGCTCCAATGATATTAAAGAGCTAGGAACTGTCATCATTCCCCAAATACACATATAACTGGAAGAATTACACAAAAATAGGGAAAATAAATGAAAAACATTTTGGGTCAACATGGAAGAGACATAGGGTGTCTCGATGCCTTGCATCATCCCTAAAATGAAAACACAAAACAAAAATGAAAAGCTATTAAAATGAAATGGAAAAACATTTTGGGTCAACATTGAAGAGACTTGGGTGTCTCGACTCCTTGTGTCATCCCCAAAAGGAAAAAATTATACAATAAAAATATTTACAACATAGAGAGGAATGTAGGTAGAAATAGTGGAATGCACAAAGAGAGAGGAAAATATTAAATGAAACATCATGGGGGATCACATTATGCACATGCAATCACAAAAGAAAACAAAATACTAGTAAGGCACAAGCGAGTCAACCTAAAGAAGATCATCTGCCTCCCAATCTCGGTCGATATAAATGGAAGGCGAGCAACTAGACAAAGGGACAACATCAACTGTCGAACTAGAACACATACTAGGTTCAACACTCTTATTATGATATTTATCATCTAAAATCATAGAAGAAGAAAACAATGTATTCAACTCATCATGCACTTGTTTTTCAATCTTTGTAGTTTCCTCATCATCATCCAAGTTAATCACAATAGGAGGATGAATAATAATATCCATAGAAGGTGTTGATCCTTTTTTTGTTGGATACATAGGTTCTATTGGTTCTTGTAATGGAGAAGACTCATTGTTTATTTCTTCTATCAAGTTCAGATTCTAGTTTTCTGCATTGTTCTTGTTTGTCTTTTTTTGAGAAATATCACGACATCTACGCCTATGATCTCTAGCATTTTGGTTTCTTTTGTTACAGTTTTTAAGTTGTGTTTGTGTAGAAGTAGGTTTGTCACCCATAGGTTCCTTTTCTTCTTGTGAGTGTGTAGTGACGAAAATTGTCTTTAGTGACAATTAATCACGGGTTTAGCCCTCTCTTGTCAAATCCAAGCCTACAAGTGGTCTTGATTTTATGTTGTAATGTGTTCTAACTCATTCACATTAAGTCTTGGGCCCTTTCAAAGTAAATAAAACGTATTCATCAATGTCTTGTAAAGGTGTTGTGAACTGTTGTAACCCACTTTCACCCTTTTCAAGGAAATTTTTAACTAAACAAGGCTATTACACCTCTTTTCATACTTTAATTCAAGCCTAGCAAAGGTCTTGTAAAGTTTTGTAAGACATTTTCACACTTTTATAGGATCTTGAACATAATTTTAACCAAATTGAGCATAATTGAGACCTTTTCTAGGGTGTTGTAAAGTGTTGTAACACACTTTCACATTCTCCTAAGGTTTTTATTCAAGTATTAGCATTTATTATGCTTTAATTGGCCCCAAATTGCATCCAAAAACCTTATTCATGGTTATTTTTGAGAAAATCTTGACAAAGTTATTTAGGGAACTTAAATCCGAAAACCCACTTCAAAACACCTAAGGTGGGACTCATTTGCCACCCTTGGTGAATGAGTCCACTTAGGTCAGATCCATTCACCACTTGTAGTGAATGAGGTATGATTTGATCTTAGATCTAAGGTTGGCTTGTACTGTTGCATTTTTAGGATTTCTTGTAGAATTGAGTATAAATAGAAGGTTCAATCACTCATTTTCATCCTAGCAACTTGAGTATTCGTGCACTATAGAAAATTGGAGTTCACAAGTGTTTACAAGAGCTTTCAAGTTTATTCAAGAGCTGATTTTCAAGTGTTTTTCAACATTTTCAAGTATCATCTATCATGTCAAATATTTTGTATATCATGTTTGTTATGGATCTAACATTTGTGGTGTAGGATCTCACAATTTAAGCTAGCTTTGCATTCAAGATCAACATCCTTAAAGAAAGATTGAAGGTTCACATCCATTGTTTCCCTCTCAAGCATTGTTACAACATCTTTTCACTAGGGTTTGGTGAGTTGAAGCATTGTACTTTGTTCATTCATCATTCTCCTTTCATATTTTCCCCTATATGTTAACCGCCAAACATTTTCCTCTCTCTTTGAATGTGATTTGTAGGTCTAGGAGATAGGTATAATTAAGAGAAATATTGAAAAGGTTTTCATCAATTTTTCAAAGCAATTCAAAGTTTTCAAAGTTACAAGCAAGTCTTGGAGAAGCTTTGAGAAGACCTACAAGTTGAATGTTGCAGTTTTAGACCTAGATCTGAATCAGGAGTAGAAAACCAAACTAAAAGCCACAATTTCTCATTCAGAATTTCTAGAAACCCTCAAGTGGATTGATTCGCCACTGGTGGTGAAGGAGTCCAACTGGAGCTGTTTTATAGAGTATTTTTTAAATCTAAATACCCACTTTTCTAAAAAATGTTCTGTAGTAGTCACCGAGAAAGTGGACTAACTCACCAGGGCTAGTGAATGAGTCCCATATGACATTAGCAATATAATTTCTAAACTTTTAGAAGTTCATTCCAGCTCATAGGTGCACACATTCAGTTTCCCTACTTGTTTCTATTTCTTTGTTGTTTTAGGTCATTTATTAAGTCATTTTCATCAAATTAGGTCTAGATTTTACATATTGCATTTCATTATTCATTGCATATTCTTTCTAAGTCAAAACATAGTGGTGAATCAATCTTTTGCAAATTTTGTATTGCATTTTTCTGGGTTGAATTTCCTACTTTTGAGTTTTTCTTTTCTATTACTACCTTTTTGTTTCAATTTTAAGAATTTCTATTAGAAAAATTTCATTGTTTTCGGCTTATACTAAATTTGCATTCACATTGCATTTAGTAGACCTTGCATGAGTATTTGGTGTCCTATTGTTGATACTATAGTGAGATGAAGTTTATGACTCATGTCATCCCATGATAATACAATCGTTGTGGACCTTGGGTTGCCTAACTCTTTCACTATGGGTGTTAACACTAGTACACCAGGTATGGATAATACCCTTCACAGCTCTTTTCCTTCAAGTAGTGTGTCTCATGTTGAAACAATATTTGATGACATCCATTCATAAAAGATATTCCAAATTCATGAAGACCTAGTAAACTTACAACATCAAATAAGTCTTGAAAACATTTCAACTACTACAATTCCTACCATAGAAAACATTCATCACATGCTTGAAAGAGAAGATGGAATTGAACTTATGAGAAAAATAGTTCAAATCTTTGTCAAAAAATTTCCCTTAACCACTAGTGGTTCTCAAACTATAAACAGTCTTACAAACCAGGGAGGAACTAGCATTCCTCTCACAAGCATGAACTCCATTCCTACTTATACAAGTGCTCACATGACAACAATAATGCAACCAAATAGTAATGTGATACCTTACTTAGTTGTTTTTGCTAGCATTCCTAATACCTTTGTGGCATCCCATATTATATCTCCTACCACCTTGCCACCTATGAGAAACCCATTCACTTTCCCTTCAAACACATACACCCCTCCACCTTTCTCACATACATATCATAACACAAGTAGTGACCCTCTCATACCTCAACTCTTTCAAACCATTCCATCCATGCAAACAAAAATTTCTTTGATCAACCAAAACGAAAATTGCCCACCTACATATTATGTCAAAAACATCCCATTATCCTTGGGGATATTCAAACCACTAATGCCACAAGGTATAGAAGTGCCTAGATTTGAGAAATATGTAGGGAAGGGAGATCCTTCTAACCATGTCAATTCCTATTCAACCTTATGTAGTGATTTCATCCTTGATTATAATATTTTGGCTAAACTTTTCATAATAACGCATTTTTGTTCTTCTCATCACCTAGAATAGTTGACATTTCACATCTTTTGCCTTCCATACCCATCCATGAGAAGGTTTATTTGCTTCCATCCTAATAATTCGGTCTTATACCTGACTAGGGGAAAGTACTTAACTCATGTCTTCAATGGATCCTAAAATTGGTATTGAAGATCACTATGTCAAAAAAAAAAAAAAAAACAGACATCAAAAAGCAAAAAAATAGTGAAATATTCCCAAAAATCCAAAAACGTCCAAATAACCTTCAAAATCCCAAAAACAACGTCAATTCATGTCAATTCAAAGATGGTTGAACTATGTTGCCTCTAG
>VDFB02306127.1:0-25345 GCA_007258455.2 Sequoia sempervirens
AGTTGATCAAGGCCCATAATTCCATAGTAGGCCTCCCTCTCAGCATTTGTATCATATATCACCCACTCACCATGGATGGGCAATCTCAGAATTTTCCACACATCCTCTAGTGTGACTATAGTCTCACCTGTCGGAAGGTGGAAGGATGATGTCTCGTTATGCCATCTATCAGTGAGTGTTGTCATCATGCCTAGGTGTGTCCGCATAGGCGATGTGTAAGCGATGTACTAAAGTCTCATCTGTCCTAAGTACTCTTGCTATCGATCGGACAGATCATCCAAAATTCCAAAAAGGTCTCGGGACCTCTGCTCGCGTGAGTAGATCTCTCTCACCTCCTCCTACATCAAGAAAGTCACCATGTTAAAATTCATCAAAAAAAATCTTGATCCTAGTTTGTCTCGGCATCTTGAAACAACCTTAGCATCGTTTCCTGTGAAGGCAGTGCAGTTTGCAAACTCCAAACTATGTCGCTAGAAGCTTCAAACTCCCAAACTACATCGTGGCGTCGTAGTTTGGGATGACGATTTAGTTTAAGAGGAAACCCTAATCTTAAAGGGCACCGCAGTGGTGCACTTTGCAAAGGTGCTTTAGTTTGGAATTTGACCCCAAACTCCAAACTATGCTGCGGCGTCGCTACTCGCGATGGCGGCATTGTTTAAAATTTGTAGCGGTGTGATATAGAACCGCTCCTAAAAACTAAGATTCCTAAGGCATTAAATGTGCATGAAAAGCGAAAAACAAGTTGGGGTCAAGTCGACTCATCGGTGGCCCAGTGCCAAGAAGCCTCTGATGCGTTTGTACCCTGTAGGAAATGTGCATGGGAAGTTGTTGTTGCACCAACTCACGAAGGTGTCAGAGCTCAAAGTTGCAAAATATCTAAAGGCTAAATGTAAAAATGAATTGGAAGTGGCCCCTCCAGGCCTATTTAAGCCTAAAAATTAGAGCTTTTTTACCCTGTTTAGCCATCCTGCCAGGGTTTTGGTCCCTTGATCCCGTTTTTTCCCAACCGAGGGCTGTTTTGCACCCTTTTTTGCATTTTATCTCATTTTTTGACCTTTCGGAGCCTTTCTGGACCCGTTGGACACCTTGTCCCTCTTTTTCGTGAGATCACCTAAAAATCAAAATTTTCATCCAATCTCTCAAGGGGGTAGTATATAGGCATGTTTTCTCTCGCCGAGGCAACAGTGGCACAAGTTTTCAAATTGGAAAATTCTTGGCTTCGGATTGAGACAGTTTATTATTTGAATCAGCGTAGCAAGTGCACTACTTCAAAGAGGGGCAAAATGTAGATATGTAAAATGTATTGATTGGCATTACACACTTGATCCCGATTAACTAACACCATTTCATCCTTAATCATCCCTCGGTCTAGCCATTTAATCAAATACCCTTAGTTGATTAAATTCATCAATTTTCCTCCTTAATTAAATAAATCATTTATTTGATTAAGTCATTCTCTCTTGTTAATTAAATCAATCAATTTGATCTAATTAACCCTAGCTCTTTATTTAATTAATCTCTAAAATCTATCTATTAAATTAAATAAATTAAACCTTGTTTAATTTAATCTAACCAACCATCTTCTTTAGTTAAATAAAAAAAAATCTTTATTTAATTAAATCTAAAGTCACATTCTTCTTATCTTTTGATTTAAATCAACCCATAAATCTAAGTCAAATTTGTCACATCATCTAATCCCTCATTAAATTAATTAACGCTTGATTAATTTAATCCTAATCCATGTCCCATCCTCTAGTTTTTGCCACTTGCACATGAGAATAGATTTAATTCATTTATTAAATCCCTATTTTCTCTCAATATGGCATAATAGGGGAATATTCTTCCAAATTTGAAATTCTTTCAAGTGGACTTTGTCCTTCCAACAAGACATTTATTTCATCTTTTGCATTGAGACAAATGGCATTTAAGACATTCCTTTTCCCTCTTACATGTCATTTCACTATTTTCAAATTCCACCTAATTGCATTTATGGGCGCATTCATCAAAATGTGCACATCCTTGGCCCATTCACATCTTGACAAGTGGCATTTGGCAATTGGTTGAAAGTTAGTCCCACATTGCTTCATTTTGGGCATTTCTCCATCTTGTCTTTCTATAAATAAAAGGTTTCTCTCCTCATTTGATCATCGACAATTTAAGCAAACTTATTATGCTCAATTTCATCTTCAAGCATTAGCATTTTCATCAATTTCATCAAGGCATAGCTAGGTTATTGTAGGTTTTATCCATGGAGTTCATTTGAAACAATCACCAAGTGGATCAATCATCACCAAATCATTAAAAACTTGCATAGGAGTTGGGAAAGGGCCAATTTCCACATCAAATTGGCACCAACTCCCCCATAAGATCAAGAGTTTGCATGTTTTTAATAGGATTTGATCTATCTTCTTGCTTTTTCATTGTATTATTTTTTTTTTATTCCTATCTTGAGCATTGCTAATGGATTTTATGGGGAATTTTGATCTTGGCTCACATTTGAATCTTTTAATGTGTTTGTTTGTTGTGTTTTGCAAGTGCTAGGATCTTCATTCTATACATATTATTCAAGAATTTTTCCTTTTCTTTTAGGTTTAATAGTGAATTAGGATCATAGAGTTTCATAATAGTAGTATGATTAAATCATATCAAGAAGATGCTCCAATGGGATCCTCTTCTCAAGTCATCTTCCCTTTGCAAAATATCTAAAGGGATCCTCTTCTCTCATTCACCTAGGAGATGATGGCACAAGTTTTTAGGTAACATACTTTGTTTGATAATGTACATGTTCTATAAAATATTCAACTGGACATAAATTCCCTTAACAATATTATTAAATGTGACAAGTTTCAATGTCCTTAGACAAATAATTCTTGCGAGCAATATTGAAAAAATATGTAACAAGTTTACATTCCCACATGGTAGCTTGTTATAACTTCAACCACATGAATACACTATGTGCATCTATAACAAGATGACACTTGGCAATAGAGAAAACAAGCTCAAAATATCTTGAATCCACCATTTCTATATACATAAAGGTAAACAACATAACCTACTTTCAATTAGATGTTTCCCTTATGTATTTGTAGATTCAAAACCAATAAATTCCATTCACCCACTTCATTCATGTTTGTTTAAAAATATTTAAATCTCTGCATTCAGAAAACTTGCTAAAATTTAGTTGTCTTCCATTAATTCAAATTTCTACAATAATGAAAGAAAACAAAAATGGACTAGAAGAGGAAGAGGAGGAGGCTCTTCCATTGCTGGACCTCAATCATGCCTCTCTTCTATGCAGATTTGTGGTTGATTCAATGGAATTATATTAGAAGGTAAAGCATCTTCTCTAAAAATGGTGGAATTTTAAGAAGATTTGGAAGTAGAGGGGGTTCATGAGCTAGGAACACTTGCACCAAATAATTAACAAATAATTATCTAGAAAAAAAATAGTAAAATTCATCTTGCAACTAAAAGAGGGGTAAAAATTTATTCAATCCAAAATAGAGCAATACAAAGCAAGGGCATTACACATCCCTGTCTATCTCCACTAATTGGTCCAGCTTTTGTGACAAATCCTAGGGTAATTGACCCCTTTCCACAGTATTCTAATCTTGCAAATGATCAGAAGCCCATTTAGCCAAACAATCCACAACCCCATTCCATTCTCGAAGAATATGACAAAAAGAAACAAAATCCAAGGAAGCACATAGATTAAGAATCTGTTTTATAATAACAATCAAATGCCAATTGACATCCTCTAACTACTGCCTCTTCAGCAAAGTCACCACCACCTAAGAATCAAATTCGCAAATGATTTGTCTCCACCCAAGAGCACAACCACGCTCCACAACACATAAAATGGCAAGAGCCTCCATCACATTGTTAATATACCAACCCTTATAAATAGAAAAGATAAACTCAACAGTCTCAGAACTAGCCCGCCCAACACCTCCAATACCAACATGACCAGGATTTCCACAAGAAGAACTATTTGAGTTGATCTTCAACACACCAGCACTTTGAGCAGCACCCCTCTAAAGAGGGAGATTGAAACAAGTGCAATAGGCAACCTCTCCAGGATCCACACCCTCAGCCAAGTCACACTTAGACGAAATAATTTCTCCCAAAGAATGAAGAATCTTCCACCACTCATCTTACCTCTTACATATAACTTCAATTTCTCAAACCAAATGGTTAAAAAATAAAATGATATTATAACATTAAATTCTCATTATCCCCCCTTCAAAGAAACATGCTAGGAGTGTGGATATCTCTCCAAAGAGTGAAAATGAATTCTCACATGAAAAAAGAGAATACAACATAACACATAAAATGATTCCACACAATTTTATTTATGTAGCTTGGATTGGAATTCTAGGCAATGATGGATATAGTTTATTAGGACTGGAAAAGAAAGGTACATCCAAAGTTTAAAATTTCTTTTCCCTTAAAAACCTGTCATTGCTTCGACAAGAGGTTGAAATCCTCATGTTTAAGTAACTTAAAAAGGTAGAATGCCAGTGTATTGATTCAAGTAAACATTTCTGTCATTCCGTATGATAAATATGGTTAGAAAGCCCTGATAAAGTAATTTAATTCATGCTGATCGGGACATGTTGTTCTTTACTGTGATGGTCTTTATGGTGTTTATGGTCTTATGTTTGGGAGGAGGAGGAGGATAATTGTCCTTATGTTTAAGCCATTGATCTCCATCTATATAGAAGATGCTGAGAAATGGAGCTGCTTGTGATTGATTAAGCTCTTGTGAGTAGGGTACTCTCAAGCTCTGGTTTGCACCAGGGCCACTGCATCTATATTGTGCATAGAATACAGTCCTGTGTGTCACAAAAAATAAGACAAACTATTACAACATTGAGGAAGAAACAGAGTAATGATGAGAAGAAAACGGCTCTAGGAAAATTTATCACCAGCAATTCACTGCGGAAAATTCACCACCAACAATTTATGGTAGTGAATTTTCTGGTGGTGAATTGTTGATGATGAATTTGCCTGGAGCCGAAGAAAACAAGTATTTAATGAGGTCATACTGATCTCTTTTGGGGTCATTCCAGCCATTCCATCCTTCTGGAGCAATGATGTCGGACATGTAAGTGTTAGAGAAAACCACCAGAGAGTAGGGACCCCTTGCTCTGCCTAGCAAAATTCTTCCGCTTCCTTCAATGCTGCAACTCACAAAGGAGAAACCTGTGTTTTCTTCAGCTGACTGTCTTGCTTGTGCTGTGATGCACCCAGTTATGGTTGTAGTTCCACTTGGTACTAGATTTGCAATAGATTTTAATTGGCAATCCTGCAGAAATGAGACTATGTAAGTCATAGTTACCATACACAATTTTTTCAAAACATTCTTCATTCTGAACAGAAAATTACAGAGACTGTGATTTATAACCATGGTGGTCTTTTTCTTGTCCTTTGATTTACCATGCTATGTACACTTTTATTTTATATTCTAAAGCAATAAAGTTCATGGGATCACCTCATAGAGAGATCTTGCATTGCCAAATATAAAATCTATGGAGCCTTGTATAAAGCATTCCTTGAAGTAGTGTCTTCCTTTATCATCGTGAAGGGTATCCTGAGCACCAAAGAATCCGCATCCATAGAAAGCTGCTTGATCACCTGCTATTCTCAAAGCAACTGCTTGTCCCCCAACTTCACCTGGATTTGCTGGAGGAGCAGTGTTCTGTTTGGAAGAAATACATTGTTAATACAAGAGGGAGAAAATATTTACAGAAACAATGTAACATATACATTTGATCTTTAACCTGGAAACTTATATTCCTGGCTATGAAATTTTGTGCAAAAACTGTGACCGATGCACTGAAGAATGTCCCATGAGAAGAATTGGCTGTATCATTCCATTGGATTGCGGTGTTGAGATAACCTTGTCCTTGGAATGTGATGCTGCCTTTTGATTCTGCAACTAAAACTTTTTCTCTGTTTGAACAATTTTGATATGTGGGTCATGCTACACATTTTCTTGCAGCATATAATGAGTTGATATCAAACTTACATTACAGATTTAAGAGTTTAAACGTGTCACAGAATTACAAGAATTTGTTCTCCTTCTTTGTTAATTAAATATGTGTTATAGATCTTAAGCTATTAGGGCTTATTGATCCAAGCAAGGAAATCAACTTACTTGTAGACACCCGAATGGAGGACAATTATGGTCCTGTTGGGACTCTGTTCTGGAACTGCATCTACAGCCTTCTGCACACTTGTATAATTCCCACACCCATCCTGATCCACTATCACAACTTGGCTATAATCCTCATCCAAAACATAATAGGGTGGAAGTTTTTCTTCACATTTGTTCTTATTCCTTTGGTGTTTTCTTACTATACACCTTGCAAAATCAAAAGGGGCAGAACCTATGATGGATTCCAAAGCTTCTATCACTTTATTGCTTATATAACTAAATTGACTGGCTTGAACTGTACCACCCACATTCGATGGAGGCACCAATCGAGTTGAGATCAAAGCTATAACAATAACAGAAGCCACAATCAGTAGATTTCTCCTGAAGCTATCCATCGTTTCGCATACAGATAATATTTTAGTCTATACTGCTATGCACTGCAACGTTGTCCAGGTTGTAGACCCAAGTGTTACATATTAGATTTTATTTTAACCCCTTTGTTGTATAAATTCTCAAATAGATGCTGTAATATCTAATTGATTGGATCTCTAATTTCACTCTTAGATTCCTTGAAAAAACCTTCAATAGAAATTTTTACTTTATTCCTACCCATTTGATTTTTACTTTATTCCTATCCTTCAAAAAACCTTCAATAGAAATTTTTACTTTATTCCTATCCATTTGATTTTTACTTTATTCCTACCCATTTGATGACCTCTAAAATATGGTATCAAGCAAATTCACCGTCAGTAATTCAAAAAATGTCAATGCGATGAATTGCTGCTGGTGAATTTTCCAATATATTATCTTATAATTCTCTTGCCAGTCATCTTGAGATACATAGAATTGATGATTTTATCAAGTTGAAATTTTTAGGAATAGATTAGTGAAATTTTTATCAAGGTTTATATTATTCCCTAAATACCAAAAATAAACAAATATATTGTACTCACTCATGCATAATATAATTTAGAACTTGGAAATGAATGTCCTACCTTTCTTTATGCAATCTATATTTCAATTTCTCTTTTGATAATAGTGATTCCTTTTTCCTCTCTAAAAACTAGAATTCAAATTGTTTAGAGGGCTTCATATGCACTCACTCATGAATTTAGTTCTTGAAATATTTTAGCTTGATTATCATAAAGTTTATGAAGAAAAATTCTTAATCTTTCTAATTTAATATAAGATTGGAAGAACTAGGGGTAAGGCATTGAAATGGAGTCCATAAGAGGGTCTTCAATGGCTATATTTTCCTTAAAATTAGCAAAAAATAAAGTTTGATGAGTAATTCAAGATGTCTACACTCAAAATATGAAGATGTGATAAAAACAATAATACCAATTTTTAGAATCTAGTTTCTAAATGACTTTTTAAAATGATAAATGATTAAGAGGTTCAAACTCTAAGAGCACAAAATATGGTCTTATTTTTATCACAAAATATATTAGTGTTGGGTGTGCTCTCAACACCCCACCTCCCATTTCTTCATTTCACTAAGTAATATAGTCTTATTTTTATCACAAAATATATTAGTGTTGGGTGTGCTCTCAACATCCCACCTCCCATTTCTTCATTTCACTAAGTGTTTCATAGATCCATTTGTTAGAAAGTTAGCTAAGATTATGCAGTGGTTTAGAATTTTATTTTCTAATTTTTAAATGAAAATATTACTTTTTACTAATTTTTTTAGTAGATACATCGTAAAGAACAAAAAATTGAACAATGAAAATGTAATTTTTTAAAATTTTGGATGGATAGATAAAAAGTGACACAAAAAATTAATACACATGTTTTTAGAAATGAAAGACGTCGCTAAAAGTAATTAAAGAACAAAACCTTAATATATTCATATTTTAGAACAAAATACATAGTTAGAAAACTAAGATAGAGCTTGATATTGTAGTGGTGTTTTTGTAGAATCTTGTCCTAAGATACATAAACTTGATAAATAAAATGATTTTCATTTATTATTTTACATGTTGCTTGTAAAACATATAGTTGGGAACCCAAATTGCATGTCCAACCCTTAGGATTTGTAAATTCAAACTTGTTCCAAGCTTAAGGGTGTGATTTCATTAATTTAATTTAGAATATGTATGTATTATAATACACTTACACCAAGAGAAACATAGTTGAACATTAACATGAGTGCATTATAACATACATATATTATGTTTTCTTGAATATGAACATGTTATGACTTAAAATAAACTTTCGGCCTCCCATACATATGCACATGACCTCTGAACAAGGCTTTCCTTTTATTACTTAATACTTACCAATGCCTTTTGGTTCCTCTTCTCTTTTCCTTCAAGACATTAACATATGTTCCATCACCAAAAGATCATAAATATCTTGCTTTGATCAACAATACTCATTTATGGTCAATTCAAAGAAACATGCTAGGAAAGAGTCAAGATGAATTCTCAAATAAGAAAAAAGGCTACAACATAACACATAAAATGATTCGACAACTTTTATATATATATAGCTTGGATTGCAATTCAAGACAATGGTGGATATAGTTTTTTAGGACTGGACAAGAAAGGTTCATATGTGCTTTTCCAACTTTTACACACTGACAGACATATTTTTGCATTCAATTGACTTATGACCAAACTTATTGCAACTAAAAAACTAATTGAGAAATGATGGACTGCTTGAATCTATTTTACTTTTACACTGAGAAGCCATATGACCAAATTTATTACAAGCAAAGCAGTGACCATTGAACTTTTGAGCATTGGGTTATCTTACCGAATACCTTTTTCCTTTATTCATTTGATTTCTTTGTTTGGAATCCTTATGTTTAGATCTGAAGCTTTCTCCCTTCTCATATCCAAGACCTCGCTTGTCATTTGCATCCTTATGTCCTTTATTCAACTCATCAAGCTTAGCAAAATTGATCTAAAACTTTTCCTTGTATTCATTTGCAGTAGTGAGTTCATCTCTGAGATAACTATTTGTCTTTCAAGTTCTTGTTCATTATTTCTAGATTGTTGCAATTCAATCTTCAGCTGAATGAATCCACTATTAACTCTACTGCATTCTTCAGATCTTTGTTTTAAGGGCTGGGCCAAATTCTCCTCACTCTTCTTTCTTTCTTCAATCTCCTTAGTTTGCTTCATCACCATAGATTCCATCTCAAGCTTTAGAGCAGCATTGTTTCTAGCAAGCTTTTCACATTCTTCAGTCATTTCTTTTAAGGTCTGATTCAGGTGAACATCTTCCAAGCATTTACTTTCTTTCTACTTTAGTTGATCACATAGTTCCTCTTTTATCTTGACTCATTGATTTTATCCTTCAATGATTGAATGAATTTTTCAGCATCCTCAATATTTGCTTTTAATTCTAGGACTTCTGATTTATACTAATCAAGATCATCAAGTGCCACCAAAAGTTGTTCTTGAAGACCACTAGAGTCCATTGCATTCCAAGATCCACCTCAAGATGTTAAACTTCTTCAGAGGAACCTTGATATCAATTGTTGGACTCAAGGAACATTGAGAGGGGGGGATGAATCAATGTTGAGCAATACTTAAATTACAATTCAAATCTTAAACCATTTACAACACTCCAACAAAATTAAAGATACAAGCACATGAATGAAACAATCAAAACACCATAACACAAATATTTTTATGTGGAAACCTTGTTAGGGGAAAAACCACGGTGGAGGTTAATCCACATTTTATACTCTATTAAAAGTATGAAGAAAAAGGGGAATGCACATGCATTCAGGCACATTGCCTAGAGCTCACTACCTTACAATATATTTGAATTACAACAAAAAGTCGAAATAAGAAAGTAGCATCTACAAATGCCTGGTATCAGTTCCGTTGAGGCTCATAGAAAAAAATTTGGACCTTTTGTCTGATTTTGCACTTCACTTTGCTTTGCTTTGATTCGCATCACAAAAATCCTCTTCTGCACAAGTGAAACTATGTCAAATCACTCAACAACCCTTCTGCTATTCACACACTTCGAACATACATCCACTCACACTTCAAAATGAATTAACTGATCTCTTATATATATATATATCCTCTAGCAAGAATTCAATCGCTATATGTCGGGTTTAATAGAATAGAAAATATCTTTCAAATGTCGGCTCAGATCATGATTAATCTTTAATACGCATCCACATAAGTCGGCCAAACCATAGCTAGGACTCAAAAAAAAATTTACAACACAAGAATACCCTAATTAATTATACCTTGAATATTCGTAACATGCCATATTCACTAAGTTGACCACCATGAGCTAATAAACAAAAAAACATCCTACCAGATCTCCTAACTTATACACCGATTAATGCGACATCACAAAACTTAACAATAAGATAAAATAGATACTTAACAACCTTCCCCGAGATCCACAACTCAAAAATGATAATACAGTGAAGCATACAGATCGACATACTAACTAGATACCCTATTCTTCATTCTCACTTCTGGTAATATTATGTTCATTAATTTGCCCGCCGATATGAACAAATCTTGATCTGTGGACTAGAATAATGACTTAAGTTGCCATCAATGAAAACACTAGAATCCATATGCCAACAAGCTAGTCATGAAATGCCTAACTTCACTCTAAATAAGTCATATCTATAGATAACAACAAATGTGGTTTCCATAGACTTTAGTCCAACCTAGACCATCAAAGTAATCGAACCCATTGAAGGAAGAGAGAGACCATTATGCATACAAATGGTCACTGAAGAATCATTATATTTGTATTTATGAATGCACTAATAAAAATAATTTCTTCCATTATTAAATTCACCCTATTGACAAGATCAACAAGAACACCATTAAGAGGGTTAAACCTGCTACTTCATTGGGACCTACTATTATCCAAAAAATAATCGATGATACCATCCTCTTTGGGAAGGCTTCTATGATTGAAGCCAAAAAATGGAAGAGTTTCCTTAGCAATTATGCTTCTTGCTCTGGCCAATGTATAAATTACAATAAAAGCATGATTTATTTCTTCAACAACACTCCTGCCCTCCAAGCTCAGGTGATTGTTTTCCTAGGTTTTGTGAGTGGCTCTCTCCCTTCAGTGCATTTAGGGCCACCTCTTACTGTCAAAGAAGTCACTCCTACCTTTTGGAAGATAGTTTTAGAAAGGATTCAAAGGAAATTGGCAGGGTGGAAAGGCTCCATCCTCATCCATGCTAGCAAGATGCAACTTTTGACTGCTTCCCTTCAAGGGATCCCTATCTACCTCCTTTCTATCTTTAAAATTCCTAGATATATAGCTAAGAAGTTAGAAAAAAATCCAAAGGATCTTCTTACAGTCTAGGATAGAGGAGAAGAAGAAATTTTCTTTAGTTAGCTAGGAAAGAGTTTATTTTCCTAAATCTTGTGGCAGGCTTGGAATCAGAAATTTCCAATGTACCAACATAGCCTTACTTGCTAAGGTCGGTTGGGACCAATTAAGGAATAAAAAGGACAAGTGGAAGATCATGAATGCTAAGTATCTCTACAATAGACCTATGATTAAATGTCTCTTTGACGATCACCTTACTGAATCACTGGCTTGGAATAACATTTGTAGAATGAAGGGGCCGCTCATGTCTAGGATGAAATGGAAACTTGGGAATGGTAGTTACATCAGATTTTGGGAGGACCCTTAGCTGCTTGAATCCTCCCTATTGCACTCTAATTTCAAGAACCTTATGAGACATGCACAACTTTTCTTTGGTGTGTATATAAGAAACTACTTTCTTGGATAGTCGAGTGTTAGGTGTTGGGAAGATTTGGTTCTCTGCTACCCCCTATCCCCTGAGTTGTTGTTACTAGCTAAGTCTTTGCAAGACTTTCTCTCCCTAACCAGATTACCTCTATCCAACTTTGAGGATGAATTCTATTGAGTCAAAGATCGGCTGGGAAATCTTTCTGTTAGAATGGATTACAATTTATTGTCAGTCTAGGGTGATCATAACAGACCTTGGAGACAGGTTTGGAATAAGCACATGATTCCTAAAATCAATTTCTTCTGGTGGGCGACCTGTCATAATAGGGTCCTAACTCAGGATAACCTGAGGAAAAGGGGATTCTAGATCCTGAATAGGTGTTTGTTATGTAAAAGTGGTGAAGAATCTATTGATCATTTATTACTATATTGTCCTTTTGTTGTTGGAGTCTAGGAGATAGCTTTTGAAAAGTTGGGGACCCACTAGACTATGTGCAGGGATATCAAATCTTTCATTCTGGGTTGGTCTAGTCCCTTTCAACATCCTATCCCTAGGGAGATTTGGAACTAGGTCCCCCATCATTTGTTGGTGCTTGTGGAAAGAGAGAAATAACCGAATCTTTAGGAATATTGAGATGATTCCTAAGGAGGTTTTTGGCATTGGGCTAAGGCTTATTTTTGAATTTTTTTTAATTTACAATGGGAAAACCCCAAAAAAAGTACCTACAGAGTGGGAGATCAAAATGGCTAAAGCTTGGAACATGAATTTGTAGATCAACTCCTTTGACAACTATAAGGCCCAGGCTAGATGGGACACAGTTTGGAAACCCCTAAATTGGGGGTGGCACAAACTCAATTTTGATGGTGCAGCCAAGGGGAACCTTGGTAGGGCTAGCATTGGAGGTATCATCGAAGATAATGGGGGTAACCTTATGGCTAGTTACTCAGGGGATATTGGCATTCATACCTCCATGACTGTGGAATCCAGTGCGCTGCTAAAGGGTGTCCACTTAGTTGTTACTATGGGGATAAAGAAGCTGCACATAGAAGGGGATTCCAAGTCAGTAATTAATTCAATCAAATTTGGTAGGTTATTAGGATGAAACACCAGAGATACCCTTTTAGACATAATTCACATGGTTTTGAAGATGGATATGAAGATATTTTCTCACATCTTTTGGGAGGGAAATCAAGCTCTTGGCTCCTCTTGGAGCGTTTCCAGGTCTTGGAGGAGTATTGGGAACTTACCGCCAAAGTTACAAGGTATTATCCTTAAGGATCAGGGCACCTTAGTTACCCACGATGATAACTAATTATGCTATTGTTAAGGCTTTATGGGTTTTCCACATATTTTTGATTTAGGTGATGTGGATGAAGAAGGATGATGAGGTGTTAAATATGTCCCAACATTTGAAAAATTGGGCGAAGCATGTGGTTATGGAGCTAATTATGAGAGGTGATGGGAAGTACCATGGGTTAACGACTAATATTGGTTAGGCCATGTGTAAATTTAATGTGTGGTCTTGTCATAACCTACGCATGGATTTACATAATTCCAATTCCAATTTCAATGTGACTTATTCATATCATGTGGAGCTCATGCTAAGTCCTTTCGACATCGCTAAAAAATTTCATAAGAGAAAAGCTAGATACTTAGCGATTTCTAAATTTTTCCTCACGGCCATTTGGCATTGGTACTTGTGTATATGCAACTTGATGGGAAAACCTATCAATGTCATCATTTTTCACAACCTAAGCCTTTGGTGTCTAATTATTTTCAATTATGGGCTTGCGGTGATTTCATTTTTTGGAAATAACTTCTAGCACGTGTAATCTGCAGATCATCTTCATTACCCAAATTCATCTTGGCTAGCTTAAAAGCAGTTTTTTTTGGGTGACCTCTCACATTGATAGACATTTTAATTTCTTTCTCTTGCAAGATTCTTGGTACCTCAGAGTGAAATGTGACAATATGGGTGGTGACAGGGTGAGGACAGAGCTGAATAACTATGAGGAATTTTGAAAGGATCCTTTGGTTTGGCATATTTGCGTCAAAAGTGGGATAGTGTCTTTGATGGAGTTCTTGGTGGGACATGATGCAAGGATGTCAAATCAATTTGCGAGTTTGTGGAAAGATAAGAGGGTTATGATGGGAGGTATCTTCTTCAAGGTCAATGAGGAGGTCATAGCTCAGGGGACTAGGCTTTCACGTAGTGGGAAGAAGTACACTAAGCACACCAGGACCCAGGACAATGAAAGCCTCAATGCCATCTTCAAAGAAAATGGAAAACCTATTAGGTCTCAGTTGGGTTTTGAAAGGGAAGTTCCCCCTCATCCTTGGGACCATGTTTTTCTAGCTCTAATGAAGTATGTGAGCTTACAGGGTAGACATAGGGTATTTTATTATTATCATCTACCTTTTCTCAATCATCTTCATCACAAAATGTTGTTGATTTTTCCTTTTTTCTTACTTACTGATTAGGAGATTCCTATTGAGAAGTGCTTGGACACTACTACCTAAAACCTTGATGAAATGCCCCCCTACCACTCCACCAAGGCCTCATCTTGAGGCTTTATCATTTCTATCTAGCACTCTATCTACCCAAACCTATTTTTGCAGTTCATATGGAGGAAGTTGAACCCCCTGACCAACCCAATGTGAATCCCTCTCCAGCCGAGTCTAGGGGCCCTAAAAGGAAAACCCCTCCGATGAACACCAAAACCCCTAAGCCTAAACCTCTCGCCAAGAAAAAGAAGGGTGGTGCAGGGACTGCTCAGTTGAAAGCGGTGGTTGGGATTTGTGAGCTCAAAATTGCTCCCCAAAAGACAAACAACAAATTTGTTGCAAGGAAAAAAGTAAAGGAAGAGGGAAAATGCCAGGTGGAGCTGTCGACCACAGATAGTGAAGGGAATAATAATGTTGGTAAAGACTCTTAAGGGGACACCATTGTGGCTACTATTGTGGATACAAGTTTGGAGAATACTAGCATTAGGAGATCCCACAGGCTAGCGAAAAATAGTAAGAAAGTTTTAGTGAATGATATTTCTAGTGATGAGGAGCAGTCTGACAGTAAAGGCAAGAGGAAGGAGGAAGATACGCAAGAGAAGGAGGAATTTGTGGAAGGGCCTAGTCACTTTTCTTACTCCAACAAGGTGCTCAAGGATGATTTGAGGACCCAATCATTGGACCGCAAGCTATGGAGGAAGATAATGCTAAGACTGTGGACAAGGTGGATGATTATAGCATGTTGCTGGAGTGAATGGATAAACTTGAAAAGAAATTTGCTAGGTTGACCCGGTTCTGTCAAAATGATCCACCATGTTACCGGTACCCTTTCTACTATGCTCAAGGAAGAAATGGATAAGAATAATTTGGAGGAGGGCCCCAATTGGGTTGGGGAGGATGTTATTAACCTCCTCTCTCAGTGTATACCTCGATATTTTATGCTACTCTAAATGTGTGAATCTAACTAAGAAACATGAAAGACAAAACACCAAGGACACCTCAAGATTAGCCAAAAGAGAGTTACAACGAAAAGGAATGCAAATAAAATGAAACACAAACACTTTTACCTCCCTTGTTGTTGAAACTTCTTTGATTGGCCCTTGCTTGGATGGGTTGTGTGCTCCTTAGATGATAGATTGAGTGATTAAAATGCAAGCTTCAACATGCAAAATGATGGACAAAAGATGGTTGAATGATCTAATTTGGACAGCATGTAGTTGTGAGAGTGCAAAGTGTTGCAAAATAACAGCATAAGGGTGCTCAAATCTAAAGTGTTGTGGAGAAGGAAATTTAGCAGCATGAGGTTGCTCAAATGAAGAAGTGTTGTGGAAATGCCCTTGAGGAGGGGGTATTTATAGGAGAATTTGAATTCTCTAGAGAATTCAAGGGTCAAGATTGCTCCAACAAGGCCAAGATGAAGGGCTATGGTGGGTTGAGAACCCACAAGCCCTCACATCTTGACATGTGGAGGGTGAAATGGACAAGAGGATATGAGGTGGAGATGAGTTGTCAAGAGGGTACATGAGGTGGAGGAAGTACAAGTACCTTGCAAGTACATTGGGAGATGGGAAGAATCTTGGGTGAATAAAAGTGAATTTTAAATTCACAATGATTGGAAGAATCTAGAGGGTAAAAGGTGGGCTCCAAAAAGGTGGGACTTGGTCACATGTGAAGATTGTGACAAGTCCAAGGTTGGTCACATGTGGTGATTGTGACAAGTCCAAGGTTCTAGAAGCCTTGGAAGGATGGAATGTGAATTAAAAATTCACATATAAAGGAGGGGAATCTAGGACAAATAAAAAGGAATTAAAAATTCCTTGGAGAATGATTAGGCTTAATTAATAAGTAATTAGAGGATAATTAAGGGGCTAATTAGGATTAAAAGCCAACTTGCAAAAGTTGGAGGATGTGACACATCCTAATCAAGGATTAGGCATGTGCACATCCTTAATGAAAAGATTAAGAAATGGATTAGGATTAGATGAAAATGACATGTGAGGAATTAAATAAATGTAATATTTATTTAATTTATTTGATGAAAAGAGGATTAAGGAGGGTAAGGTATTTAATTATTAATTAAATACCTTAGGATTTAGCAGTTGAAGATATTAATTAAATAATAGTAATATTATTTAATTAACTAGGCTAAGAGGATGTTTAGCCGAAAAGTGATAAATTTGGATAAATTAGGTGTCCAAATTTGGATGTCTACATTTTGCCCCTCTTTGAGATGGTGTTACGAAGTAACATCATTTCAAAGAATATTAAAACATAGAACCTAGAAGATGGTTAGATTGGAAAAGATGCCCCAGTCATTCAAAGAAGTGACTAGGAAGGAAGATGAAAATGATGGAAATTAGGGATGAAGGATGCCCCCTCGAGAGGACATGCGGGTTGAAGAGAACACGTGTGTGCTCTTGAAATAGATGATGTGATGCAAGGGGAGATGAGGAAGATGATGCAAGGTGATGGGGAAGAGAGTAAGAGATATGGAGATGGATGAAGCACAAAGAGAGTTGAGGACAAAAGGTGATGTTGCCCCAGTCAAGGTACAAGCCAAAATAGGTTGATGATGGATGGAGGGTTGTCACTGAGGGAATTAAAGAGTCCAAAACAACACGAGGATAGGGAAGGATACATCCCACTGAGTGGTATTGATGAGGGAAGGATACATCCCAAAACACCACAAAAGGATAGGGAGGAATACCTCCCGATGATGATGATGAAAGTGTTGTTGATGAGGGAAGGATACATCCCAAAACAACACCGAAGGGATAGGGAATGATAACAATGGATGATGATGATGATGGAGGGTCAAGGATAGTAACGAGACTGGGGACAAGACCAAGGATATGATTAGGTGATTCAGGCTAAGTGGAATGGATGGAGATTGGATAGAGATAAGGATGAAGGATGAATGATGAATGGATGGGGGGATATATGCAAGACGATAGAATGGAGAATGAGATGCAATTCTAAATGCAATTTATCATCTTTGGAGCACTGGTTTTTGCTATAGCATCAAACACAAGACACCAGGGTATGAAGAACCAAGGCGTAATTGTGTCTAATGCATCAAATAAACATAACAGACAAGAAGGCTATCCCAACACCCCAAGGTCAGAAAGACCTTGGTCGGGCCAGGTATTGAGATAACCACAAGCACAAAAGGATGCCCCAGCATAACACAAGACCTCAGGGATCTTGGTGGGTACTACGTGGGACAACCAAGAAGACATAAATAGACATAAAAAGATCAAGATATGTCCCTATGTTGACCAATCAAAACACACCATAATATGATGGATTATGGCGGTCTTGACAAGTGATGATAGGGAGCTCAAATGATAAACAAAAGCCAAAAGCATCAAAAGATCACAATCAATTTCAAACGTCCATTGCCATAGGATCAAGGAGATGGATGGGATTGATGAGGTCTGTTAGGAAGGATGCATCCTGTTGAGACCAAAGATGATGGATACGAAACTAAAAGATCGTTATGACGCAGGATGTTCAAAAATTGATTGGATTTCATGATACAAGTGGATCTCATTTGTGAAGAACTGGCTAGATAAGGGCATAGCTTGATGACACGACACAAGGGAGACAAGACATGGGACTGAACCTAAAGACCTAGGGGCTCGGGGGCCGATCAAAGATTGGCCTTGCCTACGAGAAAGCGCAGAGCCCTCGTAGTTCGATGAAATGTGGATGACTAACCAAGATGGAGACATTGATGGATGGTAAAGATGGGACAGACAATAGGAACAAGAGTTGAAGACTGATGATGGAACCCCGGGGGCGGATCAAATGATCGACCTTGCCTACGTGAAAGCGCAGGGGCCACGTAGTTCGACTAAAGACCGACAACAAATGATGGATGAAAGAGGATGAGATGACCCTAGATAAAAATGATTGGACCGACACGATGGGACAAGATAGATGAATGATGAAGTGATAAGATAGATGATGTTGGACGATAGTGACTATAGAAAGCTCAGGGATGGGATAGTTAGCCAAATCATCAAAGATGAAGTGGGCAAATGACATGCCATGTAGATGAATGGTGAAATGATGAATGATGAGATAGAAAAGATGTGCAAAAGAAGCAGAAGTGATGATGATAAGATGGATGACATTGGATTGCATGGGGTAAAGCCTATAGCGAGATACCAATGACAAGGGATTAGGCGATGGGATGAGGGGAGAGGATGGGGGGGAGGAAAAAGGATTGTTTGGGTGAATTGGATAGAGGGATAAGGATTGGGATGAGGAAAAGGTGACCAAATGGATAGATGACTGATGCTTGGAACAGGTGGAAGAGTACTCAGAATGAGTAAATGATTAATCAAGATTATGGAATAAGAGTTTGAAATGATAGAAAGAGGTTTGATGAATGTTTGAGATGATAGGAGGTTCGATGAAGTGTTGAGATGAAAGTTCGAAGCAAATGAGTGAATAGATTGATTAGGATGGATGAAAAGGGACAAAATTGAAGAAGATGGAGGGAGGGACCTTAAGACTTTGTTGCAGATGGATGAAAGCCCAGATTAGGGGTTTGGCTAAGCTCAAATTGGGATAAGATTAAAGCTCAGATTAGGATTGGATTGGAGACCAAAATGATTGAAGGATATGATTGAATGGGTTCTACACCGAGCTCTGGGGCTTTAAGGGATGTAAGGTGTTGACAAGCAGATTTTTCCAAATTTGGCATTTTTTTAAAAATTGTCAAATTTTGCCATTTTAGGAAACTTCATGGTCGTATGTTTGAGAGTCCGAATTTTTTCCAAGAAATACCCATTGGTGAGATAGGATGAATTGCCAACTAACATCCCAGATTCGAGATATGCATGTTGAGTTATGAGCAAACATAATTTTTCAAAAAACATTAAATTGGGATTTTAGGGGTCAAGATGAAACTTTGAGGCCCCAAAAATAGGTCAAAACGGAGTCCAACCAGTTTTTACAAAACTAGTTGGGAATCCACTCGTTAGCTCATAACGCAACCACCTGTCAAATTTCAGCTCAAACGGACACCCGAGTCAAAAGTTATGGCCTCCGGAAGTGTCGGGGTAAAAATCAAAAATCGATTTTGAAAAATCGAAGACATGGGTTTTTGTTGTGAGGAGAAAATGAGGAAGCTGAGTGAGAGTGGTTTGAAAAAAAAAAGTCAATTTTGTGAGAGTGTGGGGGAGAGGAAGGGGGAGAGGGTAGGCAGTGGAGGGATTAGGGGTGGGGCTAGGGGGAGGTGGGGGGTGGGGTTAGGGGTAGGTTAGGAGGTGGGGGATGGGTTAGGGGATGGGAATTTAGGAATTAGGGGGGGTTTAGGAATTAGGGGGGTGGGTTAGAAATTAGGGGGGTTGGGGAGAATTTAGGGGGTAGGGTTAGGATAGGGTTATAATTAGGGGGGTGGGTAAAATTTTAGGGGATAGGGGGATGGTGTTAGGGGGTGGGTAGAAATTAGGGGGATGGTTAGGGGATGGGTTAGGAAAAATGATGGGTAGGGATAGGAAAAATAGGATGGGGAGTTAGGAAAAAGGATGGGTAGGGATAGGAAAAATAGGATGGGGGGTTAGGAAAAATGATGGGTAGGGATAGGAAAAATAGGATGGGGAGTTAGGAAAAAGGATGGGTAGGGATAGGAAAATATGATGGGGAGTTAGGAAGGGGGGTAGGGAAAATAGGATGGGGGGAAAGGGATAAGGGGACGGGAAAAGGGATAGGGGGTAAAGGATAGGGTAAAGGAAAGGGATGGGGGGATGGCTAGGGGATAGGATGGACAAAAGGAGAAAAACTGATGATAAATGATTAGAGGACCAACGTGATGATGGAACCCCGGGGGCGGATCAAATGATCGACCTTGCCTACGTGAAAGCGCAGGGGCAACGTAGTTCGACAAGACCAAAGGCAAACAATGGATAAAAGATGATGGATGATGATAGGATAAGTGGATAAAAAGATGGGACTGATACGACAAGATAGGATAGACCTAGTGGATTGGATATGATGATGACGATCACATAAAGCTCAGGGCTGGGATAGTTATCCAAATTGGTAAGATGACTTAGGGGGATGATATGATAGATAGATGAATGATGAAAAGTGATAGGAGATTGGAAAGATGTGCAAGAGAAGCAGGGGTGATGACGATGAGATAAATGGTATTGGGTTGCATGGGGGGAAGGCCTATAGCCAGATACCAATGACAAGAGATTGTGAGATGGGATGAGATGGGAGGAGGATAAAGATGAAAGAATGGATAGCGATATAGGGATGGGGGATGGGAGGGATTGTTTGGATGGGTAGGAATGTGAGGATTGGGAGATGAAAGAGATGCTAGGATAGATGGAGAGATGGAAGGGATGCTAGGATAGATGGATAGGGAGATGAAGGGATGTTATGATAGATGATGTCTCCAAGGACTATGTCACAAAGGAAGCACATGCCCCCACTCTAGATATGTCATATATATGTCCGATATGATGAGGCATGTAAGACGAGTGGATGATAAGATAAAGGAGATAACTGAAGGAGGACATGATGGGTGACCAAGGAATATGATAGAGCATGGATGAAGGGAATGTATACCAATAGGTGTCCAAAGCATGCATAGATAGGTGCCCCTATTTTGATCAAGATCACAAGAAGGATGAAGGGAATGAGATATGATGGGATATGATGGTAGGATGTGGAAGATAGGTGGGATGGGGGGATTTATGACGGATAATAGGAAGATGGGCGCATAGCTGGAAGCATAGCGGATGGAGGGAATGCATATCAGGAAGTTGCCCCCAAGTGCAGATGGGGATTTACACATGACGCCTGTTTGCCAGGTTTTCATCATGGTACTTATCCAAGGCGCTTGTTTGCCAAGTTTTCACCATTGGACGAATTATTTCTCTTTACTTTTTCTTTCTTTTTCTTTTTTTTTGGATTTTTGAATTTTTTGACTGTTTTAGGGGATGAAAATGGGTAAGGATAGGGATGTTGATAAGGGGATTTAGAAGACAAGCGATAAGGATATGGATGAAGGACTCAAGCATCAAGTTCCATACTAGGTAGTAAGAGCCCATGTTCGAACCGACTATTAGATGTTGGTACAACCTTATGCAAGAGGATGAATTAGAGGGATTTGATGGGGTTGACACATGGGATAATGTATGGGATGCTGGAAAGGGTATGGATAGAATGATGGGGTGGATATGTGATGGGGAGATGTGTTCAGGACCAACATTGGCACATGTGATGGTGGATGTGAAAAGATAATAGGATTGATGGATGGAGAATGTGGGGATAATGGAGGATATGGAATGGTGAATTTCGGGACATGAGGACCCAAAACAGACTTAGGAGATGAAAGGTGAGTATGGATAGCTTTTGGATTAGCAACTTTGGATGTTCTTACAGATTTTTCATTTGATGGCATTGCATCTTTTTTCTTTGGGATCCACATGGTTTTGATTTTTGCTTTGGTAGGCCTTTGCGGCGTACAAATTTGATTTGGATTTTGGATTTGATTTTGCTTTGCTTTAACATGTCTTTTAGAGGGGACATGGGAAGCTTTTGATTCATGTGGATGTTTAGATTGATGCATTTTTCCTTGAACAGCCAAAGTGCTTTTAGTATCAATGGGATGGGTGTGAGGAGATGGATGATGTGGAGGACACATAAATGGAGGGATGGAGGTAGGATTTTTAGGATGATATGTGGATGGATGATATATAGGTGCGTGCCTTTGTTGATCCTGATTAGGGAACATGAGAGTGGGATAGTTATGATGGGCGACATGGATAGGTGATGGATGGATGAAAGGATGGATAGGATGAGATGGAGGAGGTGATTTTGGGATATAGGGGCCCAAAATAGACGTAGGACCTGGGGGAAACATGGGCATGGTAGATGGAGGATTGGATATGGTAGATGGAGGGATGTAAGGACCCAAAATGGATGGAGCAGATGAAGGAGGAAGATGGACGGTTGTTTTGAGATGATACGATAGAGGAGGAGGGATGGCAGCATATGATTTGGTGGGGCGATGAGAAGAGCCGACATGTCTTTTGGAAAAGGCTCGTTGAGGACGCCTAGAGATTGTACCAACATTTTTGGATTGCGAGTCGTGAGTAGTACATCCAAGACCTGCAGATACAAATTTTCTTTAGCTTGGATGGGCTCTATAATACCTTGCTCATGAAGGCCTAAACCTTTTCCTTGATAGTTCATTCCCTTGAGTATTCGATCTAGGACAGGATTTTTGTTATTCTGAAAACATGATGCGAGTCCATTATTAGGTGGAAGAGGAGAGTTGGTGTATATGCTTTGTTTTTCTTCTGCGAGGAGACCACCATGGAGGAATGTGAGAGGACCAAGGGGATATGCAAGCGGTGTGGGGATAGCACTTTTAGGCGATGATGGGGGATTATGAGAAGGAGACGAGGGGATAGCAGCATCAGGAGAGGGAGTAGGGACCATGATAGGATCTGGATTTGTGGTAGTAGGCTCATGCGATGGAGATGGAGATGGAGTAGTGGGAGCTTGAATGACAAGGGGATCATGGGATGGAATGGATGGGGGACTGTGGTCTTGAGGTGGACTAGATGGGATGGTAGGATCTTGATCTAGAGAAGGGGATATGTTGGCATGCTTTGGATTAGACTCTTGGCATGACTCATCATGTGCGGGAGGCATGGTAATGGACTCTTGTCGGGATTCTTCAAGTGGGGAAGATGGAGGGATGGAAGAGTCATGAGGTTCATTGGAATAGGTTTTGGTGCTACTGGGAGTGGGAGGAGTGGATTGGATTTGGGTATCTTCGATGGATTGGGTAGACCTAGGAGTAGAGGGAGTGGATTGGATTTGGGTATCTTCGATGGATTCGATGGTTCTTGGAGTAGGAGATGGGGGTTCAATGGTTTCAATGGTTTGATCAGTGCTAGGGGTGGTAACATCAATAATAGGTGTGGTATGGAGAAGGGTCTCATCACTAGTGACCATGGATGATGGATTGGGATGGCATGGTTCCATGACTTCAGGATGTGGAGTTGGGGATGGCTTCTTTGTAATTAGTCCTTGGAGAACTTCTGAAATGAGAGACTTGCATATCGTTGGCTTGGCTAGGGTGGTAGAAATGGGTGAGGGATTATGGATTGGTGGACTGGGGTTAGATGGAGGAATGGGATTGAATGTAGGACTATGAGTAAATGGAGGATTAGGATTGGATGGGTGAATGGGATTGGATGGAGGACTAGGAGTAGATGGAGGACTAGGATGGGATGGATGAATGGGATTGGATGGAGGACTATTGGATGGAGGATTAGGGTAAGGATATTGGAGTGATGAATTAAGATAGGGGGACATGAATTGTGGATTAGGACAAGAGGATATAGGTGGTGTAGTGGGACAAGAGGATGTGGAGGATGGATTATAATAAGGGTATTGGGATGATGGATTATGATGAGGAGACATGGATGTAGGATTAAGGTAAAGGGTGTGGATGTAGGATTAGGATAGGAAGGTACGAATGTAGGATTAGAGTGCATAGATTGGCATGGAAGATTAGGGTAGTGGGTATATGCGGATGAAGGATTTAGATAGGAGGATGTGGATGGGGGATTAGGATAGGGGTATTGAGATGGTGGACTAGGATAAGAGGATGCGGGTGTTAGATAAGAGGATGATGTAGATGAAGGGTATGATGGATATCCCTTGTCAAAGGTAGCAGAAGCAACACGATTAGGCATAGATGAAGACATAACGGGATAACTCGAGGGGGTGATTGGATTTTGGAAAGTGGGTGGAGAAAGCTTACTAGCAATGATAGCATCAAGGGGATCTACGTCATATTCTTCTTGATCGACAAGACTTTCGTTATCGTCATCCACGTAATTAAGGTTTCCCTTGACTACTATTGATGGAGGATGAGGATTCATGATGGTGAAAGCATAAAGAGGACGGATAAAAGATTTTGGACGGGAATGGATTAAAGCTCAAATTGGGATTTTGGTCCAGCTCAGATCAAAATTGGACTAAAGCTCAGATTAGGATGATTGGATGGGATTGCTTTTGATTTTGACAGGATTCGGTAGACATATGATTGGATCGGGTAGATGACTTGATGAATTTGATTAAAGTACTAGATCAGTTTGATTGGATAGGATTGGATTGGATTTGATTGGATTTGATTGGATTTGATTGGTTTTGGATTTGGATTTGATTGGATTTGATTGGATTTGGATTTGATTGGGATTGGATTGGATTTGATTGGATTTGATTGGATTTGGATTTGATTGGGATTGGATTGGATTTGATTTGATTTGATTGGATTGGGATTGGATTTGATTTGGATTTGATTGGATTTGATTGGATTTGGATTTGATTGGGATTGGATTGGATTTGATTTGATTTGATTGGATTGGGATTGGATTTGATTTGGATTTGATTGGATTTGATTTGGATTTGATTGGATTTGGATTTGGATTTGGATTGGATTGGATTTGATTTGATTTGATTGGATTGGGATTGGATTTGATTTGGATTGGATTTATGCTTGATCACGTGAGATTACCCTTAGTAACCCTAGAGCTTTGATTGATTAATAGGATGATTACGACACCGAATCCACCTTAAGCTAGGAATGGATTGATTGGGCCGAGGATGATAACTTGCAACACCGAATTCACCTCAAGATGGAGGAAAATTGATTGGGGTTGAAGTCAAAGACCAATAATCAAGTTCAAGCGCTATAGTCAATTTAGATAACCACTTTGTAATGCAAGGTTAGGGCGATGTTTAGGAGGTGTGAATGGTAAAGTTGTGATGTTTGTTAGTTGAGGGTATTGACTCGTGAATGGAAAATTAGAATGAAAAGGTAGATTAGAGGTGATTCGTAAAAATTTGGGGTGGTAGAATGGGGGTTTAAATGGATAATGGGATGATAGGCTGGAAATGATTAAGTAGTGATTTAGGGGCTAAATAGA
>VDFB02306128.1:0-23043 GCA_007258455.2 Sequoia sempervirens
CATCACATTCATTGTATTCTTGACCATAACTTCTTATATAGATCCTAGTACTCAACATACATGAACCTATAGCTTCATCCAAGCATTTTCATTAATTCTTTGAATTAAATGCAAGAACAAAACTACACATCCAATAGAAATCAATGAAGACAAATAAGATAATCCTTGATCATACTATTCATAATCCATGAAACAAGTACAAGAGGATAGAAATGTTCTTGAATTTGTACCATTTTCTATTCAATTGTTAGTATTGTTACCAAAAATTACATATGCATATTGACAGACTCAGAAGCTAAGACAAAACTCTAAAATGCTCTCTATATTCTCTTTACAAAAAAATTCTATGATCAATTAACAAGCAACCAACTCTTACTTTTGGCCTCTAATTTATTCTTATAGAAATGAAGGAGCAAACAAGCTCCTGGCCAGAAATTACACGTGTTCTATTTCTATTGGACCATTAGAACATACATTCCATTTGTAGTTATATTTGAATTTTAGATGGAGGGAAATGTTATATGGGAATAAAGTCATCTACATTTGTTGATGAAGATCTAGTATTGCCTTCCAAAAGGCACCTTTAAGTTGATGCAGCAATATATACTCACATGCTCTTAAAATTTTCTCCACACACTCCCAACATGAATGAAGAAAAGCAATAAAGTGAAGAAAGATAGAAGAGACAAAATACCTTCCACATCTGTAACCTTCCTATCAAATTCAAATTGGGGAGAAAACAATATTTTGACATTACTCTATCAAAGGCCTAATCTGTATTGGTTCTAGGCCATCCATTATTTTTATCCCATATGTTATTCACCACTATTGCAAACTAAAAGACCAAAAATGTATTGATTACCCCATGGAAGCAACTCAATCCTCCAAGATATCCAAGTATTTATCCTTCTAGGCTTGAAAATTTTCCTCTATGGGCCAATTGAAAGTGATAATATTGTCAACCTTCAACTTGTAAGGAGCATATTTACTAAAAACATGATTTCCCTCCTTATCAAACACTTCCAAAGAAATTTCATCCTGAGTAAGCATGTCCATGTTTTTCTTTAGCATTCTCATGTTATTTTCTTTACAAATCTTGGCTACTTGATTTGAAATTACCTCATTGTCCTCCTTTCTCCAATCTCACAGGGATTCAATGTCACAACTATTATTCAACATATCTGGTAGGAGACCATGATTCATTTCATGAAAGCTCTTAACCAACTCCCTTATTTTATCCTCTAAAGGCTCAATATTTCCCTAGAATTCTTGGATTCCAATCATTGTTCTAAGGAATGGTTGGAGGTTTTCAAGCTTATTGACATCATGTTTGGCTCACATAGCCATTATCCTTAGATCCTGGAGTTTTGGGATCCACTTCTCCATGAGTGGGATGGCTACCTCTTTGTCTATGTCAAAATTGTTTATTGCATCCACCATGGAGGAGTAATTAGCATGGATGTTAATTGATCTTTTGTCAACACCTCAAGTGTTCCAATACTACAATTACAATCTTTAAATTACTATCAAGAATCTTCAAATTCAACTTTTCAAGTAAATATTCCTTACTAATTTCTTCTGCTTGTGATGCACTTGATGTACTTGGTCCTTCCATTGAGATGGGCATATTTCCCATGTTGTAAGGCACAATTTCCCATGAAGATTTTTTGGAGGGATAGGGGTAGATGATTTTAGATTTTGTGAAGTAGAGGGAGAAGGAGTGTCTATTTTTGTAGGCACAACAGGTTGCAAGTTCTTCATTTTCTCTTTCAACGAGGCCAATTCAGTTTGTAACTACTGCATTGTTAGTTGTTGGCCTTTACCATAGTCAACCAATAAATCATTATACTTTTTCCTACATTTCTCTTTCTTAGCTTTTACTGAATCCACTATTTCTTTTGTGAAATGAGAAAAATTAACTAACATTGTGGTAGCCTTAATAGTTGAAGTGTCAAACACTCTCTTTATTATTAAGCCCCCTATAATCTGTAGTAGGTTCTACAATGTCTAGCTTCTTGGTATTGGGGACTAGGGCCCAAATGGCCAATGTATCCCACTACTCATTGAATGCAAATCCTTGCAACATAATGGTTGCCTCATCCTTACAATTATATAGAGGTCTATCATACCTCTTGACCATATCAAAACCAATTGCAGAAGATAAATCCCATTCAGGAAATAAAATAATACAACTTTTCCTTCCAAATTATTTGCCCTCTTGAGTAGTTATTTCCTAAAATATTTCTTTCATTTCTTTTATTACTTGGGCTTGGATGATTGCATCAAGAAAATTTGGATGCAAACTCCTTTTCTCTGTAATTTTATTAACAAATTCATCCTTCTTGGCCCTCCAAAAAAAATCCACGAAAGCCTTAGACTTTATAAAAGAATCATCATCCATGAAATTTATACATGCCTCCTCCCTAACATCATCTTGATTATCTATTCTAGTGAGGTCAACCTTGCTTATTCTTAGACCAGGCTACTATGGCACTATCTCCCTAGGTGGAGAAGGAATTCCTTGATGCATTTATTCTTTTATCACCAATATTTCATCCTTAAAATTTTCTTCATAATCCGCTAGGCCACTGGATTCAACCTTTTTTTTATTTTGGGAACACTATCTAGGTGGTAATGCTTGCCTTAGTGGAGAATCAATATCAACAATTTTAGGAGTAGTCGATCTAGGAAGAGATGGTGGTTGCACTTGTTGCACTAGAGAAGGGATTCTTTGTCCCTCCTATTGAGAAGAGGTTTGCACTACTTGGTCATTCTCCTTCGCCCTATTATTCTTTCTTTTAAAACAATTACTTTATTTTCCTTAGGGGGTTGATAGGCTAGCCTTTCTTCCATCACAAGGGTTTCCCCCTCGCCTTGTTCTTGCACTACAACAGCCTTCCCCTTTTTCTTGAATCAATCTCTCTCCTTTTAGGTGCCCAACAATAGTCTCAAAATTCTAAAACATATATTCAATTATCTGCATTTCATTGGGAATTTCTTGCACACTACTAAATTGTGGATCCTTTGCTCTTATTTCATTTTGCAATTTATTTTAAGAAATCCACTTCATTTTCCTATAATCCTACTTCTGAAAATCAAAGATATTCCCTATCACATCTTCTAGGAAAAATAAATTATGAATAAACCTCAGGAATCATGGGACATTCAGAGACAGTGTGATCTGTCCATCTCAGTCAGTGTCTCAGTGTGCCATTTCAAGTAATTCAGTACTTCCTTTGGAAACATATTCGGTGAGATAGTTGTGCCATATACTCTCAAAATTTTATAGCTAGTATAAGGGATAATGTCCCCCCAATTATGATCAATACATAAATATGGCCTTCTCTCCTTAGGCCTCAAAATATCATGCAATGCTAGAGGAATCCTTGGCATGCTCACAATCAATACTCTCCTCAACTTGGAGGCAAACAAGTTCTCAAACATGACATAGTCAATTTTTTTGTCATCTTTATCAAGGAAAGTGGTCCAGCATTGGACAAGAAGATCCAAGTTACCCTCCTTTTCTAGTGTCATGTCCTAATAAAAATATGGGGCTCCTTTGTACCAAAGCATGTGCATGAATAATGAGTACCAATAGAAGCTAACCCCAAATTCACCTTTCTTCAATTTTACCAGGCCCTCATGAATCCTTTATGCCAGGTACCATTCATAATAATATAGTGTATAGCATGTAGGATGTTGAATATGTCCTGTCATATACATCAAGGCCATGGGCATACCTGTAACTGGCTCATAACCAATAACCTGACAAAAAGAATAGAAAGTTCTCTAGAAGTAAGAGACAAAGTAGTTGATGGGAAAGGGCTCCTTATCTGAAGGGCCCAAGATGATCCTTTGACCATCAAAAGATGCCATATAGTTTTGCAACACTGAAATATTGAAGGTATGTCCTACCCTCTCATATTCTTCCCTTAATGTCGCTTCATCAATTGGCACCATATCCTCACTCCATTCAATGAGCTTGAAGACTTCCAAAATTTAATCCCTTGCGACTTTCACCATTTCTATTCCATGAAATTTCCTCATAGTCCTTGTGACTATATCATAGTTTGTAGCCATTGCTTTCAATAGCTCAATTCCCATATAGAACTAAAGAAATTTAAGGAAAGACATAGAGAAGTAAGTGAGCAACTGAAACAAGAGATAATTGGACTCAAAGTTTCGGTAGAAGAAAATAAAAGAATTGAAGAATGTTTGAATAGAATGGTGCAAAATAAATCTGAAGAATGCACTAAACTTGAACAGGAGGTAGTAAACCTGAGTATTGAATTGGAAAAGGAAAAACTTTGTGAGAACAATTTCAAGTCTAGCTTTGAAAAGCTTGGAGAATTATTTGCTAGATAGAAATCAAGTAAAAACAAAACTAGTTTGGGAAATGATGTAGGTGAAAGCTCTAAGGCAAATCAAATGACTCAAGAAAAATGGAAGCAAAAGAGGAAGTTTGCAAGAAGACAACCTGTGAGATATCCTAATGCACAAAGGTATCCCTCTTTCAATGGTATTTGTTTTTCATGTAATAAATATGGCCACAAAGCAACAAAATGCAAGAGCATGTTAAATCAGAATCCATTTCCTAGCTCTCTTTTTGGACAATGTTTTTCATGCAAGAAGATTGGACATAATTCTATTGAATGTAGATCTCAAGTGAGAATGATCATAATGAACATGTTTCATGGAGGCTGAATGAATCAATCCTTTCATGGCTATTGCTATACCTGCAACAAATTTGGACATAGAGCAAATCAATGTAGGTCAAGAGGTAATGGAGGTCAGACTAATTAGAAAAGTGTTGTCTACTATAATTGTAATAAACCTGGACATATCACAAAAGGTTTGCAAAAGTAAGAATGGAAAGCAGTCTAATCCGGTGGAAAAGAATGATCTGATAAAGAAGACTGACAAAGAAGAAATGAAACGAGAGATGAATAAGATATGGAGGAAGAAAGAGGAGGAAGAAGAAAAACCTGAAACTACTAATGTGTCTATTCCCTCATCTAATACATATGATTTATTCAGTGTTTAGACCCAGCATAGTCTTATGGGGAGCATTATCAGAAAAATTATAAAACCCCATGTTGTATGGTGTGTTAGAGGTTGGCACAAGGATGGAATGTGAAAAATGAGTATTCAAAGTTTTTGGAAAAGGAATCAAAAGAAAACATGTGTTGGAATGGAAATTTGTGGACTGAATTAGGGTTTTCTATGTTGGGAAGAATGCTTTTAGCAGCTTTTTGTGTTTTCTACATTTAATGCATTTTAGGGTAAATTCGATGGTTTATAAGTTGAAATTTGTGAGTCTTCTTGATTCATTGAGCATTTGAAGAATTTGAAAGGTTCCCTAGAATGATCCTGAAGTGAGATTGAAGCAATTCTAAAAGGAATTTGAAGAAATTTTAATGGAAAATCTGGAATCCTTTTGTAGTTTGCAAAAAGGGGAAGAAGAAAAATGAAGAATTTTTGATGAACAAATTCAAGAAAGCATAGAAATGGATAGAGAATTGAGTGGTGCCATTCCGCTGAAGCTGAAAGGAGTTGAATTGGATGAATTTGATCATAGAAAGATGGAAGAAATGGAACTAGGGTTCAATGAAAATGAATTACAAAGCATAAAAACCCTAGGTATGGATTTGTGGAGAGAATTTTTTTGGTTTGTTGATAAAGAGCTTATCTTGTTCTTGTTGAATCATTTCAAGAACGATAGTATTGTATTGGAAAAACCCTACTTAATCTTGAAGGAAGCGATTGAAGCGATTATTGGCTTATGCAGTATTGGGGATCTTCCTAGAAATAAATCCATGAATGTTATGAAATATGCTGCAAATACTTGATAATAACTGAGAATAACAAGCCACTTTGAGGGGGAAAACCTCCAAATATCTCTAATGAGAACACACTTCACAACTTGATGATGAAATAAGACTCACAACCTCCTATATATACCTATTTATTCCAAGGATATCACCTAGGCCGACTTAGACACACCTATATAATACTTAGGCTGACCTAAACAACTAAATAACAATATACTAATGATAATATGATTTAATAGAGAGTTAAGATAGCCACAAGCTGACTATTCATAACCCAGTGTACAATAATATTAAGGGCGTAGCATGCCCCCCTTCTTCAAAGAAGCATTGTCCTCAATGCTAATCAAGTTTGGAAACTTTTGAATGAACTCCTCGTCTTCCCATGTGGCATCTTCAAGCGAGTAAATTCTTCATTGGATGAGATACTTTCGATTGATAGTTTTATTCCTCGGCTTCTTAGTGTGTTTGACGAATGCACTCTGGTTCCAAAAATGATTCTTCCTTCTTCATCCCATTTCGGGAAGTGTTGTTTATGAGTGGGAATATTACTTGCCCAATTACACCTTCTTCAAATAGAGCGTGAAAAACTAGATGTATCTTTGTTGTTGGTGACAACTCAGAAACTACTTGAGCAACACTCTGCGATCTCGCATGATTTGAGTATGGGCCATAATATCTTGGAGACAACTTATTGTTCTTTTTCTATTGCTTCAATGAGATTTTCTTATAAGGCTACAATCTTGGAAGACCCAATCCCCAACTTCAAAACTTTTTTCACTACGATGTTGGTCTGCCAGTTGCTTCATTTAATTTTGTGCCATGGCTAGATTCTCCTTGAGTCTGAAAGTACTTGTTGATGAAGCAAGTGGTCCTCTATTTCCTAAACTCTTGGTGAAACCTTTAATGATGATGTGATGGAAGGAGGATGATATCCATAAAGTGCCAAAAATGGAGACATTTTTGATGAGCTATGAAAAAAAGTGTTATACCACCATTATGCAAGTGGTAGCCAATCTACCCATTGAGACTATTTCTCTTAAGTGAAACAACGTAGATATCCTTCCAAATACTTATTAACAACCTCAGTTTTCCCATTTGATTGGGGGTGGTATGAAGAGCTATGAGCCAATTGAGTACCCAAACATGAGAATAAATATTTCCAAAGTGACTAGTGAAGATAGGATCCACGATCCTTAACAATAACTTTAGGTGTACCATGTAGCTTTTGGATATTCTCCAAAAAAGCTTTAGCCACTGCACTTGCTATAAAAGGATGTGCTAATGCAATGAAATGTGCATATTTAGTGAGCCGATCAACTATCACCATGATGACATTATGACCTTTATATTTGGGAAGCCCTGTGATGAAGTCCATGGATACCTCTTCCCAAAACTAGCTAGGAATAGATAAGGGTTGCAAGAGACCTAGTGTCTTAATTGTATCCCCTTTATGCCTTTGACACACCAAACATTCAGCCACAAATTTTTGAACATCACCCTTTAGCCCTTCCCAAAAGAAATCTTGCTTGACTTGATGATATTTCTTCAAAAATCCTGAATGACCACCCACTGGAGAATCATGCAACTTTGTGAGAATCTTGATTTTAAGGTTGGAATTCTTGCAGAGATACAAATGCTCTTTATACCAAAGAGTATCTCCCTTCCAACAAAACTTATCTGAACTACTAGGATCACTTTTTAATTGCCTGATGAGATTACTTGTCATAACATCATTTTGCCACTCTGCTTTGGCTTCCTCCACCCAATTTGCTTGTAATATTGAAAGGGCACACAATAAGGCTTCATCTTTCTCATCCTTCCTTGATAGTGCATCTGCGACAATATTTTCTTTCCCTTTCTTATATACAATCTCAAAGTCATATCCTAACATCTTAGTGACCCATTTTTGTTGCTCTTCAAAAGATAGTCGTTGTTCCAAAAAATATTTTAGGCTATCATGATCTATCTTAACCTTGAAATGTCTACCCAATAGATAAGGCCGCCATTGTTTCACTGCATGGAGTATTGCTAGCATTTCCTTCTCATAAATAGGTTTTAGTTGATTCTTACCTTTTTAATGTGACTCTCAAGCAGTTAATTAGGTAGCTTATTGCATGAGCCTTTGCTCCTATCCATTTCGAAGCATCACATTCCACAATGAATTCCTTGGTGAGTTAGAGGGTGTAGTGCCTAGGTTGTACCACGGCCTCCTTCAATCTCTCAAATGTTGTATTGGCGGACTACGTTCAATGAAAAGAATCCTTCTTCAATGAGTGGTGAGGAGGTGCTACTATACTGCCATAATTCTTCTAAATCTTCTATGAGTACCTGGTAATCCCAAGAATCCTCTCGGTTCTTAATCATTTTGGAATAGGCCATTCCACTTGCATTAGCCTTAATTTTGTTAGGGTCCACCTTTACTCCTTCGTAATGAAGCTATATGTCCCAAATGCTCCACCTCTGTAAGACCAAAAGCACACTTGGATGGATTAGCATAGATTTTTATGATCTTCAAGTATTTGTAATGCTTGGTCCACATGTTGCAAATGTTCTTCCCAAGAGTCTTGCTATAAATCAATATCATCAAGAATACTAGCACAAACTTTCACAAGAACTTCTTAAAAATGGAAGTCATCGAACTTTGGAATGTAGATGGTGCATTGGTAAGACCAAATGGCATCAACAAAAATTCATAATGACCCTCATGAGTCCGAAATGTTGTCTTACAAATATCTTCCTCCTTAATCCGAATTTGGTGATAACCAAATCTAAGATCTAACTTGGTAAAAAACATAGCTCCATTTAATTCATCTAGCAAATCATCAATGACTAGAATTGGAAACTTATCTTTAATGGTGTACATGTTAAGCACTCTATAATCTGGACACATACGCCAAGTATCATCCTTCTTATGTACCATCACCACCGGCGAGGAGTAAGCACTTTGGCTATGCCTAATGATTCCTGCCTCTAGCATCTCTTCAACAATTTTTTCTATCTCACTCTTTTGTATGTGTGGATACCTGTAAGGCCTGATGTTCGGTGGTTGACTCCCTGGGACTAACTATATGGCATGATCATGATCCCTCTTAGGAGGAAGTCCTTTAGGCATATCTCCAAGAACAACTAAGTGACGATCAATTATAGCTTGCAAATCTGGATGAGTAGGAGTATTAGATTGAGAGACTTCTAATGAACATAGTTGGGCCACAAATCCATCCACTCCTTTCTTAAGCAACTTTTGCATTTGATGAGAGCTTACCATTTGTGGAGATTTTGGCTTCAACCCCCTTAGCTCTACTAGCCTTCCTTCTAATTGAAATCTCATGAATAGTTCTTGGAAGTTCATCTCAATTGTTCCTAATGTATTAAGCCATTGTACTCCCAAAATAATATCTGTTGCACCCATGGATATTGCATACATTGGGGTATCAAGTTTATAATCTCCCATGGATAATTTAATGCTATGACACTTCCTTGAACAACTAACTGTACCACCACCTGCAATCAAAACTTGAAACTCTGGAGCTAGATATATGAAACAATTTAGATGAGTAGCTAACTTTTTGTTGATGAAATTATGAGTACTACCTAAGTCGATCAACACTGTTACCTTCTGCTTCTTTAGGAACCCCACCACCTTGAGAGTTTTTGGAGCACTGAAACCTGAGAGTGCATGACAAGAAATGATTGGTTGAGAATCATGTGATTCCTCATTTGACTCCCTTTCATCTTCTAGTATGGGTTCCTCCTCTTCTTCCTCATTGGGACCTTCAATATAAAATAATTTCTTTTCACTACATTTATGTCCTCGACTATATTTGCTATCAAAATTGAAACACAAGCCTTTTCTATTTTCTCCTCAATTTGTTGTGGAGTCAACTTGAAATGGGATTTGTGTTGAATATCCTTTCTCTCTTGTCACATTAGCCCCTTGCTTCTTATGAATCAAATATTTCTCTTCTACCCTGTGTGCTAAGATAAAAGACTCATTTATGGAACTAAGGCTAAACATGCATACCTCATGTTGAATGTGATCCTTGAGACCACCCAAGAATAAGTCATTCAAGTTTTCCTCCGTAATTGAATCCACCCTTAAGGATAGATTTTGGAATTGCTAAATATAATCCTTAACTGATCCTGTTTGTTGAAGTTTAGCTAGCTGGCTGAAGAAGTTGTCTGTGACGCTATTGCTATATTGTGCTTGGAGTTCCTCTATAAAAATTGACCATGAGACGGTGAGCCCCTTTTTACTTCGATGAGTGCAAAGCCAACGATACCAAATGAATTGATGCAGTTCTAGATATAGGAAGCCATGTGACTTTTTTCTCCATTTGGGATTTGGTGTACTTCAAAAATTCTCCATTTGGTTTATCCATGTTAGAGGATCCCATACCATCAAAAGGTGTGCATATCCACCTTTGGAAATAAATTCCTAGATCCCATGAGATTACTAAAACTTATGTCGTTATTAGGCGACTAAATTTTCAACTTAGCCACTTGAACTCCTTTCTTAGTTCAACCATGTAGGTGCTTAACATGTTTTGTATGTCTGATATATATCCTCTTAGGTAACACATATCCATCTTAATTGATGAAATTTATTCCTTGACCTTAGTTATTTCCTCATTATAGTGTATCCTCAGTGTTTCACCATCCTTATCAGTCTTCCCAGTGACAGAGCCATTCTTTTTACCCCTTGACTAGAGGCCAGTCATGATGGAAACCACTAATGTTGAAATAAATCACACAAATGAAACTTAAATTCTCTCAAGTTTTTACTGTAATATCCTTTAGTATTTCTTCAAAAACCCAATAAAAATTAGACTCCAATTCAACAAGATGTGCGAGATATGTAGATTCCAAAAAAAATAGTGTAGAAACCCTAATTCTGCAATAATTCGCTTAATTCTACTCCAATTCTTCTTAAATCTATACTGTAGCTTTTTCAATATGTTCTTCAAAAACCCTAAAAATCAGAAAAAATTCACCAAAATCGCCTCCAAATTGAGGAAAACCTTTGCCTCTATGGTGCCAAGATCATGCTCGATACCACTTGTTATGAAATAACTTGCACAATAGAAGAATATGATATGAGAATATGCTGCAAATGCTTGATAATAACAGGAATAACAAGCCACTTCGAGGGGGCAAACCTCCAAATATCTCTAATGAGAACACACTTCACAACTTGATGATGAAATAAGACTCACAACCTCCTATATATACCTATTTATGCCAAGGATATCACCTAGGCCGACTTAGACACACCTATATAAGACTTAGGCCGACCTAAACAACTAAATAACAATATACTAATGATAATATGACTTAATAGAGAGTTAAGATAGCCACAAGCTGACTATTCATAACCCGATGTACAATAATATTAAGGGCGTAGCAGTGAAGTACAAAGATGTGGAGGAACTGAATGACATTAGTAAAGACCCTCGAACCCAATTGGTAAATACTCTCAAGGATTTGGATGTAAGGTATGTTGCGTATGGTGTTTCTTACAAAATCCTTTTTAGAAATTGTGAAGGTTCGACATCGGCTATTATTGTTTACATTGCACATGTGATGGTTAAGGAGAATAGGAAATTTGACTTGTGTGGACTATTGCTTGAAAATATTTTTGAAAATGTTTGTATGTCGGTGGTTGAGGGTTATCTATTTCAATTTGGATCTTTTCTTGTGTGCTTGGTGTTTTACTTTTCGAGTTCCCTACTGGGAAGAGAAAATGTTGTGTGGAAATCTGGTATTCCTATTGGGAAACAAATCTATAGATGTCTGGAAGCATTGGCAGATAATGTAAGTATGTGAAAATATTATTTCATATCCTTCAAAGAAAATATTTGCTTGGGTATATCAACACCGAGCCAGTTTGAAGTGGGTTCATCCTTTGGTAAAAGAGAATTGGAAGTTGTCATTGGTGATTCCCCTTTGGAATTGAAGAAAAGAAAAGCTATATCTGAAGACATCATTGTCTATTCAGAAGAGAAGGAAAAAGAATCTCTGCCTGGATATGAATTCTCTGATCTAGATGACATCCAGACTATGTTGGTTAAAGGAAAAATGAAGAACATTGGTGAGATGTGGATTGTTGCCTCTCCTATTGACAAACTTAAAATTGATGATGCTCTGGTAGATTATCTACTTCGAAAAGGTATTGATGTAACAAGTGTCTCTAGCTCCCTACTAGAAAAATTAGTTGAAATTGTTGAAGAAATAATGTTACTTGAAGGTCTAAAAGGACGTAAATTTGAAGCCTTGGTTGAAAAGAGATGTACTAAAGCAAAGTTGAGACTGTCTAAACTTATTGTGGAAACAAAGAAGTGCATTAAAGAAATATCCAATATTTACAAATATTGTCTCTAGTGGCCTACTGCGGTAGATAATTTTAGAAGTAAAATTGAAGCAATTGAGTCAGAAGTGAACAACATTGGAAATAAATTTGATATATTTTAAGACAAAGAAGGGAAACATAGGTTGAGAGTTGGAGAATTACAAGCTGAACTGATTGTTGTACAAAGACAAAGAGATGATGTGGTGAATACTTTCTGGCTCCTTAAGGAGATTGCTGAGGTCTGGTTAGACCATCTTTCTAGAATAATTACAGACATAGAAGATGTTGAAAGACAATGTTCATATTGGTCATCTTCTTTTACTTTATTGGGCTTATTGGGAAGCATCTACACTCAAATGAAATAAGTTGTGTCCAGTTCTCAAAGAAAGGTACAAGAAAGTGTTTTAGGTGAAGAGTGTCTTTTTTACTTGAATCCCGAGTGTTCAATTTCTATTGTTTTTGTTTGGAAAATAAGAAAAGGAAGAGGAAAATGAATCTGAACAGAATAAAGTTAATTGAATTGTTGTTTGATTTTTTTTGGATGGCTTGAAGTTTGTTTGAAAAACTGGAATCTTTTTGTAAATTTTGATGTCACCATGTTTACGTCTTGTGGTTTCCCTTTTCCATTGATTTCAAAGGGGGAGAGATTGGAGTTAGGGGGAGAGATTAGAGTTAGAGAGTTTTTGGTAGTTGGGAGAGATTGGAGGAAGAACATTTTTTTTGGCACATGTTGCCATCAATGACAAAGGGGGAGATTTTTGTCTATCTCTATAGTTTTGTGTTGTAATTGATGTCACCATGTTCTGGCTACAAGTATAAATCAGTGCCTGATCTGGTATTTTGGTCTGGGATCTGAACCAGTATTCGAGTTGCACTCTCTAATATTCTTGTCCACATTCCTCCATAGTTGACATTTACTGCTTGTGGTTTTGGGAAATGGTTTGTAGATGTCAGGAGCATGTACATTCAAGATCTCATGTATCCAGATGCTCGTATGGTATATCAACATTGCACTGGTATTTACAAATGTGCTATTAGGTCTATCCTTGGCTAACCTAATGGATGTATTGTGTAATGGTGAATTAATTTTTGTGATGCAGATATATGTGTGACCTATCCTAGGTCCATGTTGACGTGATGTAGCATGTTGAAAGCATGAAGCCGACACTTAGTTTTTTTGGTAAATATGATGTGAATCTAATTAGGCTGACCTAATTGATGCTTGTAGTTGAATCAAGTATATATATTGGATAGAGTTGAAGATTAAGTTATGGGTGTGCACAATGTGTCTGTGATTAATGAGGTAGTAGTAAATGCGAAAGTGAGCTAAAATAATGAAGTTTGTTAAGTCAATGTATTGAGCATCATCATAACTATATCAACACTTGTTAGGTGCATTATTCTCAATTCATTTTGGCTGTAAAGCCCCTTTTGTTTTGTAAATATTTTGTAAGTAGTGAGCCTCCCTCTAAGTAGTGAGATTTTGTATCTTGATAGTGTGTCCTTTCTAGGTAGTGAGCCCTTGGCAATGAGCCTTATATTTTTTTCAGTTCTAGAACTCCTTTATATTGTGAGTTAATCCTCACCATGATTTTTCCCTCCTTGGGTTTTCCACATAAAATCTAGTGTTTAGTGTGTTATTTTACTTTTTGTTTTGTATCTCTTGCTTATGCTTAATAACAAAACAATGTGATTGTGGAATTGATATGTGTTGAAGTTTTAAGTTGAATTTTGTGACAACTAATTCACCCAGGCCCCTCTCAGCTGTCCTACATCTTTTAACACATGATACCCCATTTCTTTGACACAATTTTTTAAATAGTTCACTGCCTTCTCTATGCTACTACAGTTATCATACATGTCTGCCAAAGCATTTTATTAAATGATTCACCACCTTGCTGCTATGGATAAAAGCCTAAAAGTAGGTGCTTTCAAACAAGCTATGGATAGGGAAAATATTAAGCATGATAGTAAAAAATATATAGTTTAATATGTACTCAAAATTTTGTTCATTATCTCATACATTATAAGCCATGATGTGCATCAATATTGTAGTTTTCATGATTGAATAATTTGTTGTTTTATTTTTAGATGTTGGAAGTAGACACACCTCCAAATATTCATAGGGAGATGGAGCTTGGTGTTTCATTTTCTATAGACTCCTTGATGCCTCTCATAGAGGTATGAGGTAGATTACTGAATTCCAATTTACATAATTTGTTTTTATAGTTGTTAGTGAAAAATCAGAACATTATTGATTCATAGTTTAATTTCTCTTGGGATGTTTTCCACAGGGCTTCAACATGCCTCGGCATGGGCACACAAATATTTCCCTCGAGGAGAGTGATCGTCTAGTGGTGGTAAGTGATTATTTTGATAAATATATCATTTTTATAATGTAATTTCTATATATTAATTCCTTTACTTGTCATTGTAATAGATAAAACTTGACAAGGAACTAAACCCTAGGAGGAGGACCAAGAGCACTCCTCGACCTTAGAATAAATGAGTGATAGATTTATCGCCATTTGGTTGACAAGGGAAGGGATAAAATTTGTTTCCAGAGCATGGAGAGCAATTACTTTTGATTCTAGAGCCATTTGTTGTATGCCTATATGGTATTTTTGTACATATTTTCTATTGGATATATTTGACATTGTATGCCTATATGGCATTCTCGTAAGCCTATATGGCTATTTTGTATATATTTTATACTTATATTGACATATATTGATGTATGCCTACATGGATATTTGGTTAATACAAATATTTTTTATCAATGGTGTCCATATTTGCACTATAAATCCACGGTTAAATAGATATGAGTTACGTGTATACTTTGTGAATTACGTGTATTCCAATGTATACTTTGCAACTTTCATTTTTTCATGCTATACCTTGTAATCATGCATATACTTTGTATTAATTTGTGTATACTTCAAGGCTTACATGTATTTGAGTACTTGTGCTTCCCTTATTCACATGTATGCTTGACTTATTCATGTGTATACTTATTAATTGGTTAGCCCCAGCATTGAACATTGTTGTCCTTCACGGTTTGTCTTGAATATTTATTGATTGATGATAAGCGACTTTATTAGTTGATGCTAGGAAACTTCAATATTTCTAGGAATACTAGTAGAGTTACAAATTATTAAATTGCACAAATTGAAAAGAAAACATTAACTATAAATAAATTCACTAATTATTAACTTGATAATTGATTAAGAATGAGTATAATATATATATCAAGAGATGAGCCTTGTAGAATGAAAACATCCAACTAGAAAATAGGCAGAGCATTCCTAATACTTTGAAAGCATAATCCACTCAAAATTATAATGGGAGATAAGGAAAATGAACCCACATATGCATAACTAAATAAAGAACAGTTCACCCTTCACAACTTGGTGAAACCATTTCGAAACTTAGATCTTAAAGATAAAGAAGAATTATGATCTATTTAATATAGAACTAGTACCCACTTTGATGACTACAAAATTTTCAACCATGGGCTTATCATGCTTTTTAAAATTTGGTAACAAGGACTATTTAAGATCCTTGAGAAATTTATTTCCTAATGCTCCCTTGTTCTTACATATCTCAATTCAGTTTAATTCAAAAAGTTCGATAAAATTCTTTATCTAAAAGAAAAAAATGCTTTTTTAATTGATATTCCATGAGATGTTTCATAAAAAGATTGCAGTATATTTAATCTTTTGATTGGAATAACTCAATTAAGCAAATAATACATAATATTCAAAACACTTACAAAACATAATATTCATAGTAGATGATGAGTAGTTAACTTCTTGGCACATTATCATACAAACATTTATCTTGAATAGTCTTTAAACATTTTCACAACATAATACTCACAGTATAGAATGAATTGTTACGTTCTTGATCCATCACCATATAAACACGTTGAAAGATGTATATTTCAACTTTTTGCAATATTATTTCCTATATATGAAATGGACTTGGGAGAAAGCTTTATAATTTATAATACAAATAATAAATGGACTTGGGTGAAAACTTCATTTATCACACCAAATAATAAATGTACGTGAGAGTATCACTTGTTTCTCTTAGACTCCAATTTTCAAGAATAGCAAAATATTTCAAATAAAAATGACAAAATGCTTCACAAACAAAGTTGTTAATTAAGGAAAAACTAAAATGTTTCCAGGTTCCACCATTGTACACATTCACAATTGGTTGTATATTGTTGTAAGGGTAAGGAGGATAATTAAAAAAATTCTTGCACTTGCTAGACTTTAGGATGATCATATGCTTTTGGTGTGGAAAACTCAAACTTCTCAACTGTTGTGTGAATGTTTCTCTTTCCAATTATTTTGCATGCCATCATAAGGGATTGAGTTAGTTGAACGTAGCTTGAAGTGATTTGGAGTGTTTGGGTGAGAAAGAGGACCATGCCTAGCATAAACGTACCCATTGGAACATGTTGGAACAATTTGTTTGGTCACATGAGTTGTAGAATGAAAGTTGCATCACTTTGCAACTTTACACTACTTGCATTTGATATTTTTCCATCAAGTGAAAATTGGAAACCATGAGAAAATGACTCTGAGATAACAAAAACTGAGAGAGGTTATAGTAGAGGGGCCCAACACGATCCCATAGTATTAGACAGAGAGTTCGTAAGCATCATAGTTTTTGAGTAGTAGCCCATCAAAGATTGCTACCCTTTTGCACTTTGGACCCTTTAGGGATCAAGCCAGTTGAACATAGCTTGGAATGATTCAGTGTGTTTGGTTGTGAAAGAGGACCATGCCTAGCATAAACGTACCCATCTGAATGTGTTGAAATAGTTTGTTTGGTCACACGAGTTGGGTATGTGCAGGATCATGGTATGCCAAAAAGTGGCAATGGAGAAAAAATTGTGTGTTTCATCGACTCAAAAACGTGAAAATGTCGAGTTGACTTTATGTGGCTTGGGTGTCAGTACACACTACCGAAGCAAAGCCCAAACCTAGATTTTCATATCAGATATCTGATTTGGATCGGATATCCGATTTGCGACACACTTATATATTTCATTTCGGCCTGATTAAAACTCATTTCACATTTGTTTAACCGTGGGCGCATAGTGAAAACTTCATTCTACAAATCAGATATCTGATTTCACGCAAATCCATCTTCAAAAGGTTAGATTCTTTGTTTTTCTTTGCTCTAATCAAATTTTCAATTAGATTTGTGTAATTTTAGTTAATTTTTTATATATTTTTTTCAAAATAGGGGTTTTGATAGTTTTTTAATGAAAAAATTGAGTTTAGTATGGATTTTGATGAAAATTGAATGTTTGTAATGGATTTTGATGAAAATTGAATGTTTGTAATGGATTTTGATGAAAATTGAATGTTTGTAATGGATTTTGATTTAAAAATAGTGTTTTTTATGTATTTGGATTAAAAATTAGAGAATTTTATAGATTTTTGTTAAAAACTAGGGTTTTGTTTGATTTTTTTAAAAACTAGGGTATTTTTATAATATTTTCATTTATATTGTCTAATTTTAATTAGATTAATTTTTTTAACTTTAATCGGGCATTATGGCTCTGACAATGAAAATGCACAAATGCCAAATGCTCCACCACCTCCATAGCCATCAATTGAAGAATTAATTTGTGAAAAATTGCAAAAATTACGAGGCATTTCTAAAGTTTATACGAGAGTCACTTGATTATCTAAGATGTCAAACACAATGAAAGAAATAATTAAAAACATAGAAACCCTCTCCTCGCAACATAATGCCTTTCATTCGTGGCGAGAAGACATGAGAGAATATTATGCATGTGGATTGTCCTATGATGATGTGAAAGATCTCGAAATAACCAAAGCCCAAATAGCCTCTTTATTTGTTAACCCCTCACTGGTTTGCCGGTTAATGTTAATAAACCAAAACTTTCTATAAAATGGTGCACTCATAGAGACATTGTAGAAAATTTTGGGATCGGTGTATGGTTTTGAAACCAGAACAACAATTGTGATATACCATTTTACTTTATAAAAATTATATGCTGAGTTTGTGTTAGGGCATCATGTCAATTACTTTGACATTAAACCCTTCCAGGGCGTTGGTGGAGGTATGCCCCAGGATAGACCAGGGGCAGTTAGAGTAATACCCCACCCATATGTTCCCCCTCCTCCCCTTCCTTTGCCACCTTCAGTATACCATCCAGATATTATGCAAGATGCAGCCACACAGACTATCCATGCTATTCACTCTTTGAGTGGTCTTTTGGTTTCGCATGCTTCTGTAGTAGCTCAGCCACATTTTGGTGGTGTTGGTGATGGCTCGAGTGCTGCTGCATCATCCTCGTCAGGTCCACATATTTGTGTACCACATACTTTCTCCATGTGCCGCCATATATGCTTGGGTCCTCTTGTACAGCCTGACGAGCATCCCTTGGAAACTTCCGATTATGACTTCCATGATGTGGACATTATAGATCAGACATAGGGGAGTGAAGCACACCGTCCAAATTCCTCTCCTGCTAGAGAGGGGGACATTGGAATAGTGACACAGGTAAAATTTAAGTTGTGAATTCATAACTTGCATTTGTTTTTAAATGAATATTAATAAGAGATAGTATAATGTAGTAATATTTATTTACATGGTCTATTTAATAGTTGATGTCTAAGGAAGAGCTGACACAAGTGATAGATAGCACCTTGAGGGCCATTTCTTTTGGCCTCGACATGCACACGGTATATATTTTTGCACTCACTCATTTACATTTATTTATTATATACTTTCTTGTCATTTGAATTGTCATTAATGAAATTATATAATAACTAATATGTTTATCTTATTTTCCTCTTGTAGGAAATACCTAGTGCGAGCGAGGTGCAGCCATGTCCAGATTATGGAAGTGCAATGTTGGATAAGGGGAAGGTAATTGAACTCAAATTTGATTGAATTAAGAATTTTAAGATCTTATATTGATTATACATACATCGACATAGATTGGTAGTTTCATATGTACTTGTCATTTTTATGTGTAGGGAATTATGAGCTATACGTCCTTGTTGACAAGTGCCACAATGCCCGAAGCTAGTACGTATTGGAACACTTGAAGGAGTAGGTGTTGAAGCACCTCAAGGAGGAGGTGTCAAACACCTAAAGGAGATAAAGAAAAAGATCAACCTAAAGAAGTATGTGTTCATTTTATTTTGTGTTTGATATTTATATGTTCCTAATGCGACAATTGTATGCTAACTTGGATCACTTTTTATGTTTTTGTTCACCTATATAGATTGAAATTACAAAAGATGGTTTGGTCGGTTCTTTGAGAGGGGCATATTCTAGGACTCCTGACCCTTTGAAGAGACGGATATTTCAGGTAATCAAGATTACAATTTTAGAGTTCAATTATAATTTAATGTATATTGATTTTGATGTTAATTATTCGATTTTAAATTATATAGTATAACTAATCTCAATTGTGGTTTGACTTTTTCTTGTGCAGCTACCTTCAGAGGCAACGAGTGCTTCAAAGAGGCTCCATTTTGATGATCCACCAGTAGTTTAGAATGAGATAGACATTTTGGCATGTAAATATTGAATAGATACCGAGATGGCATATGCCACATATTGTAAAATTTTGTTTGAGTTGGCGTTGATGCCATTTTTGTATATGGACATACACTTGATTATTGGATAATTTCATATATAGAAGTTGACAATCGAAATTTAATTGCCTCCTCATGTGCATAATTAAACTCTTTGAAAATTTAATCAAGGAGCAATGGTTAAATATCTTGATGTACAATAGCATAAAAGGAATGGTTATATTATGTAGTTTATTCATATTGTTGATTACATTGCATTGCACATCTTTCAAACTCAAAGCATTACTTCACATTACATAAGTAACAACTAGATGTTGATAGATGAAAAATTTCAATTACAATATAGTTTTTACAAAGTCAACCTAAGTAGTTATGCAATTACTTCACATTACATAACTAATAATTAAAAATTTATTCATATTATTGATTACATTGAATTGCACATCTTTCAAACTCAAAGCATTACTTCACATTGCATAAGTAACAACTAGATGCTGATAGATGAAAAGATTTCAATTACAGGCCTGCTACCCCCTCATTCCACACACTATGCAACCGTTTACTTGCGGTGTAGGGGCCAAACAATGGAAAAAACATGTAAAAATAATATATATATATATATGCAGCCTAGAAGCATGAATTAGTACCACTATTAATGCATCACCATTGATTACCTTGAAGTAGAGATTTGAATCAACATCATTCTTCAAGAAGCCCAAACTAGATAGGTACCGATCAATCCTTTCGTACCATGCACAAGGAGCCTGCTTAAGACCATACAAGGCCTTCTTTAGCTTACACACATGTGACTCCTTCCCATGAACCTCAAAACCATCAGGTTGCTCGACGTAAACTTCTTCCTCAATCACGCCATTGAGAAAAGTTGTCTTCGCGTCCATTTGATGAATCTTCCATCCTCTTGATGCAGCAAGGGCAATGATAGTTCTGATAGAAGTGTAATGAGAAACATGAGCAAATGTTTCTTCATAATCAACTCCCTCTTTCTGAGAAAACCATTGTCGATCAGCCAAGTGTTGGTGTCAGTGGGTACATTGCTTGACAATGTTGAGCAGAACAAATATTCATTCTTCTGTGGAGAAACATCATCTACATCTGCAACAGAGGCTTAATGCTTAGGCCTATCTGAACAATGTTTGGAAAAGCGACCAAACTTATCACACCTAAAGCATTGAATCTTGGACAAGTCTCACTTGTTCTTGGAAGGGGGAGCACCATCATTTCCTTTGTCTCGATTCCTCTTGGAGAATCCCTTCTTTCCACTTCTTCCTTTCTTCTTCGAAGGTTGGGCAGCAAGAACATGAATATCTTCATTAGTAGAATTTTGGCCAACACCTCTAACCATCAATCTTGATTCATAATGAATGCAATCAGCCCTCAAACGATCAAACTTCGGGAGTTTGGACTTTGCACTAATTCCTTGAATATAGGACTCCCAAGACAATGGCAAACTGTTGAGGGCAAGCATTGTCAAATCCTTATCTTTAACCTATTGATGCGTGTTTTATGACACACTCGTACATCAGAATAAAAATGCCCAGAGACACCCTATCCTCTCTTGAAAAACCACCCCGTATGCTAAGATTGCGAGAAGATCATATGGCGATTCCAAGGTTTCTTATGTCAGGTCTTGACGTGTGGTAAGCTCAATGGGCATTGTGATTTGCTAGTAATCACAAGGGGACTTACACTGGATTTTTTCAATTCACAATGAAGGTCTGGACAATGAAGCTCTTTTATTTGGGTTGCAAATCAAACAAACTAAAAAAGGAGACAAGGGGTTAGAAGTTCTAATCTACTTCCTAAGAATTCAAGAGACGATATTAACTTGGTGAAACGAAACCAAACTTTGTTTTGCCACATAGGAATCGTGCCAACTACACAAAGCCATTGCAATCTTCAAGGAAATGTGCTTATGGTTTTCATATCATGAATAACTACCTTCCAATCAAACAATATTTATCCAGACAGAAGTTAAGAATCCACAGAGTAAGCTCAGGCTAACTTTATGCATTGAACGAAAATCATCCGTTAAAAGAAAGTATGAGCAAAAGTTCCACCATAAATCAATGCTTATCAAATCTTGCATTCATCTAACAAACTTTCAAAGAAAATTTTATTCCAAGTGTAATCTAATTCTAATCTATCTCCAATCTATGGTGGAAGAAGTTATGCAACCATGCACACTATTTGACAATAAAAGTGGTTCAAATCAAATCATGCATAAGAGCTTTTATTATCATAAATAGTCTATCACAACAATTCTATACACTATCTCCACCCTTTACAAATGAAGGGCAAGCTCAAATTTCACTTTAAGGCTGGCAGACTTCCTCTTTTCTCTTGCCATTTTAGACTTAACATGCTAAGCGGGCTTCACTCATTTACTTTCAATGTTCATATTCTTCTAACTGTGGACACTCATTATCCTCTTGAAGCAAATTTGGCAAGATTCCATCTTTTATGCCATGTCACTCTTTGGTAAGCGCGGACCTTGTCAAGTTTCATGGCCAACACATGTGGCGGACTTCAATCATGTTTGACACATCCCTTTCTTAACATAGACGGGCTTTGCTGAGTGTTTGTGCCAAGAAACAAGGGCAGACTTTCCTTTATGTATTGCTAGTGGACTTTGCTTTATACCAAGCCATTGATTATTTCCTTGGAGCGGACTTGGCTATATTGTATGCCACTTTTGTATGGCTGGGCAAGCTTAGTCTTAGCAAGTGCCATGTTTTACTCTTGAAGCTGACTCTACTCTCCTCTTTGCTAGCAGACTTCCTTCTCTCTTTTCCAAGCTCTATCATGTGTTGGAACGGCTGGAAGAGATCGATGAAGCTGTTAACATCAACAAAATTGTGGTAGCTTGATATACAAAGTCTATTGATGCCAGGGTTCAATTTGTATGATATTGAGAGTGGTAGCTTAATATAGGTCCACAATACCTTTTTGTAATATCATAGAACAGGGCTCATAGATTGACCTCCAGTAAAAATGTCTCTCAAATGCACAAAAAAGAATGAAATTACTTCAAACCAAGTTTGTGAAGAAGTTAACTCTGTTGCCCACTAGTTTCCCTTAAGATTCCAAAGTGCTAAAAGGCAACAATTCTTGAAGGGCTATTTCTCAGAGACCGTGAGGCATACAGATTCTCGGTTGGAGGCTATGGGATCGTGTTGGGACCATCTACAAAAACCTCTCTCAGTTTTTGCTATCTCAGAGGCATTTTCCTATGGTGATGACTTTTTTA
>VDFB02306132.1:0-10141 GCA_007258455.2 Sequoia sempervirens
AAAAAATCTACCAAAGCATAATATAGTAAGCAATAACATAGACAAAGCACTGAATTGTTTGAAAAAATGCCTCAAAGAAATGCAGTCTCACAGTGATGGAATGCCATGACAATCCATAGCAATTTGCTTGTCATGGCATTCGTCATGGCATTCCATCACCATCACACTACATTTCTTTGAGACATTTTTTTCAAGCAGTTCACTGCCTTGTCTATGCTACCGCATTTTTCATACATGTCTACCAAATCATTTTATCAAACAGTTCATTGCCTTGCTGCTATGGCTAAAAGCCTAAAACAAGTGCTTTCAAAAAAGCTATGGATGCTCTGAAAAAATCTACCAAAGCATAATATAGTAAGCAATAACATAGACAAAGCAGTGAATTGTTTGAAAAAATGCCTCAAAGAAATGCAGTCTCACAGTGATGGAATGATGCAGAGGCAATGGCGGGATAACAGACTTAGGAGGCACAACTTCTTTCAATTATGACTTTTCAAACAAACTTTCAACTCAAGAGGCTTGTTCCTAGGCTTCCAAAGGCCAAACTAAGGAACTCAAAATCCCATTAATACACCCATAGACAAGATGACTTATACATTCCCAAAATACTCACATAACACCCTCAAAATGATCACCATGCTTGGTGGAGACAAAATTCATCCAACTCAACACTCAGACCTACTAGGCTTAACCAATACTATCAAGAGGACAGTCAAATTTTAGTGGCCTAAAATACTTCCAAGAAGGCTCAAAATCTGTATTTAGACTTCCCCATGGTACCTACACACACCATCAAAAGCATTAGGCAAAATTCAAAAGGAAACTAGAGTTCCTAGAACAAGACAATTTGCTCCAAAGGGCCTAAATAGGACTGAGAACAGCAACTTCAAACTACCTAGGCTCTCCCCTTCACCCCAAAGCCTCAAATTAGAATCCTACAGGCTAATTACACCCTTCCAAATCATTTCCAACTATCTCTAAAACAAATTTTCCAAAACTCAAGCAAAAATCCACTTTTTTTTCTTATTAATTAGGCTTGCCACATACAGATGTCAAGCCAAAAACTTTGCACCACTTCTTCCCATGAACCTGCCATTCTCCAAAACACTTAGGGAATAATGGTACAGGGTTAAACCTTCCATCCCACCAAGAATAAGCAGATCTAACACGTGGGAATGGAAGAGATCCACATATTTCTCTCAAAACCCTGATTTTGAGGGTTTTCAGACCACCCGATAAAGAATTGGGGATATCTCCTTTATTTCTTAATGAAAATTCACCACTCCAATGCCAAAATGAAGCTTATTCAATCCTATTTCCAACCATCACATGCTTGGACCATAACTCAAAATGTACAGGCCATACAAAGCATGGGATCAGCAGATTTTGTTTCAAAAAACACAAAAAACAGCAAGCAGTTTTTATTGAAAATTTTTCCAACTTCAACAACAACCTTCTCACTCAAGAGAGGAATATTTACAGCCCAAATGCCATGAAAATCCATAGAAATTTTATTTTCATGGCATCTCACCATGGCATTCCATCACCATGAGACTACATTTCTTGAGACATTTTTTTCAAGCAACGCCTTGTCTATGCTACCACATTTTCATACATGTCTACCAAATCATTTTATCAAACGCTTCACATTGCCTTGCTGTTATGGCTAAAAAGCCTAAACAATGCTTTCAAACAAGCTATGGATTCTTGGAAAAAATCTATCAAAGCATAATTTAATAAGCAACAAGCCATGGTCTCATGGTTTTTCTTGTGCGAAAATCAGCTCTTGGCAACAACTTTTGCAACTCTTTCCATTATTCTACATCTTAGGATCTCAACCTCTTTGATTCTGAACCATCAACTTCCTCAACTGCGTCTTCGCATCTTCTAACAACTTAGATGTGATTAGCACACATTAAATTCCTTACGATTCTAATACAAGCTATCTAAAGCTAAATAAAGCAACATTTAATCACAAGGATTACCCCTAGATGATTCTAGTCCTAATGACTAACCCATGTCACACACAAACAAGACCTTCTAAGGTCCAAATCAAACATACTAAGACCCTGATTTGGCTAAGATCAGGTACAAGCCAAAATTGTTGACAAACAAAATGGGGATCAGCCTAGGTGCTCCTGCACTAATCTACCTTCAAAACATTACCAAGCATAGACACAACTGTGGAATAACAAATGAGACTGCTCCCAAGCACTTAACAACATTCCTTTCACTGTTTGTACATATTCTTAGGCCTATTTTGATCCTTTTCAACATACTCTAAAAAGTTTATACACTTATTTCACAAAATAGAGTATTGATTTGTGGGATTCACCCAATTTAGGGTATGGAGTCCTAAAGATTAAATACCGTATTGATGTTAAAGACTAAGGAATTTGTATGTATAGTGATAGTTGTATTTAGATTTGTGACCAACTTGTTTGCATAGTGGTAATGGAATAGCATCACTACTTCTTGGGTATAGGGACAAATTTTATATTGTTTTGATTGAATTATGCTTCCAAAGCTTTCAATTAGTTAATTTGACAACTTAGCACTTTTTGCACAAGTAAAATTATTTGTCATGCCGAAGAAACGAACTGTTAAAGGGTAAAAACTAACAAATGATAAGCTCCAAGCCTTAAGAGATAAAAATAACAAACGCATGAGGGAATATCGTTAAAAGTAGAAATTGGGAACGATTGATGAAAACAAGCCAGTTGAAGAGGAACTTCAACCGTCAAAAAGAGAAAAGCAATTGGCAGCACAAAGGGAATGAATGCGAAAGAGTCGTACTAGGGTAGATGTAGATACGGTAGTTCGAGACACACCCTCTACCACAAGTGAAGACGAAGGGACACCATTACACACAAGCGAATATGGAGGGACACCATCTACCACAAGTGAGTATGGTTGGACACCTTCCACCACATCTGAAGTTGAGAGTACATCATCACTCGGAAGTGAGGAACAAGGTACGCCATCATCCCCATGTGAACCTCAAAGTATGTCTTCTATTCCACCCTCGATCGAAGGTACGCAATCTAGCCCACCTCAATTAAATATTGATGAAATTGGTAATGTAGAGATGTATGTACCTAAGAGAACACCACCTAGAATTTTGCGTAGAAAGCCAAAGTTTTTTATTAATATTGATGAGGATATTTTGTAGCACATGGAAGCTAAGATTCTAGAACGCACTTGTAGAAGATATGCCGATAAGATTTGGAAAATGTTCTTTGAAAGGATAAATGAGACTGGAAGATGTCAACTATTTGTTCAAATGATGCGGGGTTTAAAGTACAAAAACATCATGAAGACTCTTGGGTTGAGAACATCGAATGCATCAAGTGAAAACACTATTGTGAAGAATCTAATGGATGCTTATGACACTATGGGTAAGACCTCACGCTCAAAGGATAGTAATGTCACATGACGTGTCATTACATCAACTGTGGTAAGCTATCAAACAAAGAGATCTCGCCTCATTAAAAAGACAAGTGAACAAGTGGGAATTAGTAGAAAATTTTTATCAAAAGCCGTTCAAAGGCGGCAAAGAATTGAGGGCACCGATTCAAATGAATTATGGGCATTCTCGGGGAGACTGCCACACAAAGATAAAAAGTTGTTGAAGCATTGAGAACACTAATTGAAAGATTATTGGAAGAATAATACATTCCTAATCAAAAGGATGTCGTGAAGAAGGAGAATCAAGACGAAAACCGCGGAGCCACATCCAAAAGCATTTGATACTACTCTCAAAACCCAATTTTTCATAAATTCTAAAATGATTATCCTCAAATTAGTATTTCAAAGATTTTTTGAAATGATTGAACCTTTTATGTCAAGATAAATCACACACACACTACTTCTTGATGTAGACTACATATTGAATTCTCTAACCATTATGATGTTTATCGTTCTATATGTTGTGATTTGCATACTAACAATGTTTTGTAGGATTGTGTCATAGAAGCCCCACCAAAATCTTCAATAGAGTTCTCCTTATCAAAAATTTTATGTGAAATGAGGATGGCCAAATATTCTATAAAGATACATGCTTGATGGTTCATGGCATTGGGCGTGGCTTGCAAAATCTAATGCCAAGATGTGAACATATGGAAAGCACATATGAGGTGGAACAAAAACTAGTAGAGTTCGGGAAGTATAAAACAGTGGCATATGGTACAAAAGATGGGTCTGAAGTAAAAAGGTGTGAGTTGGTTATTCAGAAAATTCCAGTGTATCAGTTCATATCCATGTTTCGTGAGAATCTAGTGTATGAGTATGCAAGGCATACCCATAGAGCCCGATGGCTGGACATGCAATTCAAGCTATGCAAGGACACCTTTCCACTTGGCAACATAGTATCAGTGGTTGACTTCACAGAGAACTATTGACTCTTACAACACAAGTGAGGTACCACAAGATACAACCCAATACGTTTCGAGCATTTGCACATAACATTCATACATGCAACTGATAGTACAGAGGATGAAAGGAAGGTATTGAGGAGTATCACTTTTATATTAGTGATGATCGCACACATTCTCTAGAGTTCGTGCAAGGTTGCTTCCAAATGTTCTACAACCATTTGGCTCAGAGGGGCATATCATACGGTCGGCATATAATATGGTCAGACAACTGTGCATCACAGTTCAAGAATGCACGCATGTTCTACTGGTTGTGCAGGATGCATCTCACTACACGTGTTCAACATATGTGGAACTTTTGTGAAGCCGGACATGGAAAGGGGGAGCATGACGGTGCAGGAGCATGCGTGAAAAGAGCATTAGCACGAGAAGAGTTAAAGTATCAAGACAGTGCACAGTTGACAGATGCAAGATCAATCGGCCCAAAGGTGTAATTCTTCGATGGGTCCGTGTAATGAAGGTACGCTACCAGAGATTTTTGTATTGATGGATGATACTAACATTGCACCATATGAGCATTGTTGTACACTAATAGGATCGAGTGAGATACACTCTTTCCTTAGCTCAGATGTAGGTTCATGGAGTATCAATACACGTAAGATGGCATGCTTTTTTTCTTCATGTGCAATGCAAACTTCGAATGATTGTGAGTCAAGGGAGTGGGTTGACAAATGGTTGACCAAGATCTTAGCCCACTTCACACGTATCACCCTCCGATGGCATTGGAACTAACACAGATGGAATCGTCGGTCGACTTTGACCATGTATCAGATCTAGTTCAACCAGGTAATATATCTACTTGCTTAGTATTTTAAATTCCATATTTTTATCTTACTTTGTACTGTATTCATAATGTTGACTAATTAATACTAGATATGCCGTATTGGCATATAAATGCGGCATGTTTATGCAGCTATTGCCATTAAAAGACAAATCTAAGAAGGTACAGACTATTACTTGTGTCGTTGTGTTGAGGCAAACTAGAAATTGGAAGCCCCAATTGTAGATGGAGAAACATTGAATACCCTACAGGATCAGTTGTTCTTACTGGAACGTGGCTCAGAAGGTACCCACATAAGAGTGTTAAACATTGGTTGTTTGAGGAATTTGACACGCATCGTAAGATTCTTCATTACTCAAACCTTGTCGCGGCATCCAATGTTCATTTGACCAAATATAGTACAAGACCTTGTGGAAGGTCCGTGAGTTCCACCATGAGGCAATACTTGACAACAATAAAGAGTAGAGCAGACCGATGGTTCATCGATTAATTTCCAGGGCATATGCAATAACCGTTTTATTAATTTTATACTCTTGATGGTAAAATTTTGTTAGTAAGTCTCATTTTATGTTAATAAATCCATATTTACGTCTTGATGATGTAATAAGGTTTTTTCAAGGCCATTTCTCTCGAAATGACTTTGGCCTTGGGGATAGATAGGAGTCAAAATTGCTTCAAAAAAGCAATGTTGTCATAGTGTAATCTGTGTAAACTCATCATTTAAGTTGTAAATCCTTTAACCAATGGCTCCCTCTTTCAAAAAATAGTTGAGGGTCATTGGAAATGATGTGTACAAGTTTATAAGGCCTCCTTTTGGTTAGGGCAGAAGGTTGATTGGAAGTTTGAAGCATTTGAATATTAAAACAACTCTGTTTTTCTTGATTTTCCAGCAATTTTGACTATTCCTTCGATTGGTACGACCTGCAGCAGCATTGTAAAGCCCTATAATGAATATGGTTTGATAGAGGGTAGAGAATAATTTCTTTTGGTGGTGACTTTAATTGATTTCATTAAGTATTAAGAAATTTACTTCAATTTTAGTGAAAGAGGGTATGAAACCCTACCAAACAAGGGTTTGGTCACCAAAATGGTCATAATTCCCATTTCCACCGTGGGAAAAATGTAAAACTTTGTAGAATGTTAGGTTTTGGGCCCTACTTCATGTTCGAATTTGTTTCAGAGTGAAAGATGGAGGTTTGCAAAAGTTATTTGATGCCCTAGGTCAATTTTTCCCTTGTAAATGCATGAAAATGGTCTTTAAAATGCACTTTTCATAATTTTCTGAGTATTTGTGCAATACTAATGAATGAAAAGCATGGAATAGGTCTTGGGGAACCTATTAGAATATTTTAAAGGAATTATGGGTGTTTGGGTGTGCCTTGAAAGGTTGAACACTTCTTATGTGCCAGTTAAGCCTCGTTTATGGCTTGTAAGTCAATCTTTTGATACATTTATGGTGGGTGTTTGATCCCATGCTTTTGGAAACTTGTGGAGGATATTTTTAGGAGTCTAAAAGAATGTTTCATTTTCTGGTTAATTCCTTTAATCAGTTTTTATTTTCACTATCGTATTGGTGAATGTTGCAAAGTTACATGGGCTTGTGTAGGAGCAATGGAAGAATGGATGTTTTTGGGTACAAGGTCTATTTGTTTGGTCATTTTCTATTGTGTGAGAGTTTTTACATCATCCCCAAGTCATGTTTAGATGTTTGATTGTGTGATTCAAGTTGAGTGATCAAGTTGCATTGTTGAGTGATCAATTCAATCAAAAACAACAATGGCAAAGTCTGCCCTTTCAAGGTTTTATGAAGGGAAAGAGAGTCCAAATTGTAAGGGAAATAATAATTTGTAAAATGAATGTCAAGTTGAGTGTGGATTGAGATTTTTTCCTTTGCTTTGTACGACATTAAGCCAGCTTTGAACACATCTCAAATTGGACATAGGTCCTTTAAAAGTCATCTATTTCAAATTAGACATTAGGGTCCTTTCACATTGGAACACACATCTCAAATTGACATACATCTAGTGATCTTCCATTACCCATTTCAGTTTAAAGTCCCTTTGAACACCTCCTCTAAACTCTATATCCTTTGCATTCAATGGTGTAGTTTCAAATTGTGTTTGTATGATGCCTTGAATTTTAATAAGGTTTCTTAATAGGTCTTTGAAACACTTGCTTCTCTAACATTTTTCTATTCATTGACTGTCATACTTAAAATCTTCCTTCAAATTCGTTCAAGGTGTTTAGGAATGATGATTTAATGGTGAAAAGTCAAAGAGAAGAATCAGCAATGGGACCTAAAAATCAGTTAGCAAGAGAGTTGGAGGAGTTGAGGGAAACCTTGGAAAGGGAGAGAAGGGAAAGAAGAGAACAAGAAGCAGCAAGAGAGCAGGCTAAAGCAAGGGAAGAGAGGCAATGGAGAAGGGAGAGAGAAGCTATGCAGCTAGGATCAATAGCCTTCAGAGAAATAGGCGAGGAGAACAAGGAGAATAAGAAGACAATGATGAAGAAGAAGAGTGATAGGTACGGGGTTGGAGGAATCAATCACAGATTCCTACTCTAGGTCTTGCTTGCAAGACCTCCTTGGTGTTTTATTTCACCACCTTAACCTATAGGACCCTTCTCAATTTTAGGTACCCCTAGTCTGTCTAGCCAACCCCACTTCTATCACAATTCCATCTATCAAGTTAACCTTGGTGCAATGCTTGAACTCTTCCTTAGCCCTTAATCTACCCTAAAGGCTAATCTATCCTCAATGCATTTCTGGTCCATTGCTTTAGTCCAGATTCTAATTTTTTCCTGGATTTTCTATGTTTCTGTATGTGAAATTTGGTCCAGATGATCAGATGAAAGCAATTTTTGCATTGTAAATGTTTTTGGGTAAATCTGATTGGATTACACAGCTTTTGTCAATGCTTGCCTATTTGATTGTTATTATATTTATGGCAACATTTGGTCTGAATTATTAAGTTGTTTTTTTATAAAAACAAGTTTGGATATATTTGTGATTTTGACATATTATTGCTAATGACAATGTCTATCTGATTATATTGAGGTGGCAGCCCAAACCAGCAAATAGAGTAAAGTTAGTTCATTCATATATTCTTTAAAGTTGCTCGAAACTCATTGTGCAGGATTCTTTCTTCTGAAATTTCCTTTTAATGAGGCTGGGAAAACATAGACAATAGAATTGTCGGTTTAATCAAACATAGGTTTCATTTTTTTAACATACACACATTTTTTTAACATCCACACATCTCTCCATTCGGAGCTCTCTCGCGTAAACTTCCAGTCCATTGTTCTCAGAGGGGGAGGAGATATCCCAGTGGCAATACTTATAGGGGAGGAGATGGATCTCCTCCTCGAGATCCTTGGGCTTTCTCCTCCTCAAGATCCATGTAGTTTATTTAAAATAGTTTTGTTGTTCATCTCTACTCCAACAAGCTTGAATGGAAGTGACTTCTTTAAGGAATAGTATTCGGCAGACTTAATCAGTAAGGCTTCTTTTGCTATCGTGGTCTTAATTTAATCAGATATACAGGACCATTCATATTTAAGCAGATGTGTAGAGTCATGATATCCCTTTGTCTTTGAGAAGACTGTGTCACTACTCTTATGGACTATTGTAGGACATGCAATCTTAGAGGATTATCATACTGCATGTTGATTCATGTTGATTTATTATTATTAATAGTTGGTTGCTTAACATTACCTTCTCCAACAATAGACACCATTTCCCTTTGCTTACCCTGAATATTCTTACCATGATTGCCATTGTTTGATGCTTCAACCTGTCCTAATTTACTGACTTGTGGACTTGAGTATGGTCTTGCAAAGCTCCTTTCTTCAATAGTCAATACCACTGTTGGTATCTCTATACTTGAAATAATGCTTTCAAACAAGATGAATAACATGATCATGTATGAATCTTGTCAACACCACTGTCATGACCTTGTCATTGCTCATAGGTCCCTTGCTTCCTACAAGCATGTCATTGTTTGGATACAGTTTATGGATTGTCTTTGTGTTCTAAACTTGCTTAATCTCTATCATATTCTTTTCTTGTGACTGTTTAACATTTCCCTGTGACTGCCCTCAACACTGTCCTTAATTCAGTACACCTTAGTCATACTGTGATAATACAAAGTCAATACAATGTACTCCTGTGTATAATGATGTTTGAACTGAAGCTCTAAGCATGTCATTATAAAGAGAGGGATGAGATCTTTCATTTTGACTCCACATAACCTTTACTCAGTAGGAACCTCTTAACACTGTTCTGACACTGTCATACCTTATTGTCATTAGCCTGCCCCTTTTCCTTTGCACTGTGGACTAACAAGATTGTTAGTAACTACATTTACTGTTGATAATCTTTGCATGATTACACAATCATGACTCCTTGTGATAGTCAATTGCTTGATCTCATAGTTATTTAGACTTGGCTTTTAACCTGTGACTACCATTCATAAGCTACAAAGACCTTATTGCCACTTCAACAATGGCATTATTGTCATGCATAGGTACACTGTTATCTCTTACTATTTGGTTTTCCTCTGTTTGACTATAGACTTTCATCGATTTTGGCTCTTGACCATTGTCAAATGGAAGCAGTGAAAAGTTGCAAGGTGGTGCAATTTTTGTTCTGCAACTCGTGCGACCAAATGGACTATTCCAACGTGTTCAAATAGGCATTTTTACGCTAGGCATGGTCCTCTTTTGCACCCAAACATGCGGAATCGCTCTGAGCTACGTTGAACCGGATCGATCCCTTAAGGGTCGAAAGGGTAAAATGGCTGCAAACTGTAGCATGAGGCTACTCGGACACCGTGATGCTTAGAAACTTCTCGTATGATCCTATGGGATCATGTTGGGCCCCTCTACAATAACCTCTCTTGGTTTTGGTTATCTCGGAGTGGTTTTCTCG
>VDFB02306133.1:0-15806 GCA_007258455.2 Sequoia sempervirens
CTAACCATAATTAAATCCTAACCAATATGATAAAGTTAAGTGAATTTAATTTTCAACTTAAATCAATTTTAATAATACTAAATATATAAATAATAATGAATCTATATAAATTATTTATTAATTATATGATAAAGTTAAGTGTGAATTTAATTTTCAATTACATTATTTTTTAAAGATAGATATGCTAGTTTTTAATATATTAATTTTAAAAATGATTTTTTATGCGTAACAATAAAATTATTAATTTTCTTTGTATTTAATTTTGCTATTTTAAATTGATTTTAGATATGTAGTTATTATGATTTTTGTTTTATTTTACATTAAATTATATATTTTAATAGGTATGTTTGTTTACAATAAAATCTTTAATAGATCCTTTCATTTATAATATTTCTACATACACACATATATAAATTTTGAATAAAATAGAATACGAATGATTCTTCCTTTTTTGAAATGCTTTTATTTTTTAAAAAAGAATTCAATATTTTTTATGTTTTAAATAGATTAATTTAGAAACATTTTTATATGAATAGAAAATTTAGGATATTACCTTTTTATTTAATATTATAATATTTTACTTTATATAAATTAATTTAGAATTTGAAAAATTTTCATTGTTTCATAATTTTGTTTTAGAAAAATCATTTTCCAATTACATCAAAGAATATTTTTTCTTTTTTCAAGATTTTCAATATTTTATAATTTTAAGTATATTAATTTAGAAGCTTAAGTAAATCTAGAAAATTTCTTTTATACTTAATTTGCTAACTTAATTTTCTAAATTTTAGAAACTTCCTTTTTATATGTAATAATTTCGAATGTAATTTTTAATTTTAAGCATATTAATTTAGAAACTTACTTTTATATGAAATAAAAAATTTAGAATATTTCTTTTGGAGAGTGTGTTTGAATGTGATGAATTATAAACTTCTCGATATATAATTCAAAGATAATAATATTTTATTTATATTTTCATTTATAATATTTTAACTTATATATAAACTTAAAAAAAATCAATTTATATTACAATTTGATAATTTCATTTTCAATTCCTAATACTGCATGATCATTTTTAAAGAGATACATGTTTTTATTAAATAATACTATATCTTATTTTGATAATTAAATCTAAACCTTTTTGAAAGTAATATTATTCAACACAATATGCAGTTGTGCAATCCATGAAACCTATTCAATATTACATAGTTCAATATCTTCTTTGGTCTACAAAGTTTAAATAAATTAAGCAATATAAAGGGCTATTCTAGCATACAATTTTCTTATAACTTGTACATCGTTTCATCCATTCCAAGAATATTGAATGGAATGAATTTCATGACCCTTAGTCAAGCATGTTAAAAAGTGACCAAACTATGCAATGAACATTATAACTACATAGCCGAAAGTATATGGTTTTCAAAAAATATATTAAAGAGCTTTGTTGGAAATCATCTGAGAGATTCAAATTTATTAGGGATTGGGGATTCACCACGCTGCTCATATGATCATAACTACAATATTTTAGACAAAAAATTACACAAAAAGCAATTAATGGCTTCAAGTACATATTTAATCAAGACAATACTGAGTGACAAAATTTTAAAAAGATGAACAGGCTGGATTAGTTCCTTGTATTAGTTTCTCAAATCTTCCATGTGACATTTGATAGGCTCCACCGCCTTTTCATTTATTTTTTTAGGCCTTATGTTTCTTTTAATATTTAAGTCTTAGTGACTTTGCAGCCATTGAAATTCATTACAATTGAAAACTTTCCGTTGTCTCTCCTTATCCAATGAAAATATTCTTTATGGCTTATCTTTTAAGAGAAAATTAGAAACAAAAAAAAAATACAAACATCACATGGGAGTCCTAAGTTAGTTAAGTTTAAAACTAAACTTTAGGAGAGATTCGTGGGAGTAGAAAAGGTAAAAAAAAATGGTCCCTTAAGTTTATCTTCAAGTAAACTAATTCTTCTCCCTAGAAAGGGGGATATAGTTAAATAAACAAAAGAAGAAAACTCAGATTCTATAATAAATATAAAAAGGGCTCCACCAAATTATTAGTAATTCCATTAATTAAATTAGCAAACTATCAACATGATTAGTGGAGTAATAAGGTGCTAGTATTTATTATTAATTAATTAGCCATCAATTTCTTATTTTATTTAGTAGGGTATAACTAAAAGAGTAATTATAAGAATGGTGATTAAATTACTAATGGATTCATTAAGTATTTTAGTAAATATTATTTCTTTTAGTTTAGTTATTAATGATGATTCTATTAATCATTTAAAACATATATATATAGTAAAAAAAATGATAGTGGGTTTTTCCCTCTTGCAAAATTGGGCAAAATCGCTTGTAAGGTCTTAATAGTTTTTTTTTTAGCGCAATATTGGTATTAATATCTTGGGATATTAATAATTAGCCGATAGGCTATTATAGGTGAGAATTCAACCGGAAAAGTCTCATGTCTGATGCCGGCAGAGACTATTTCGATTGGATTCTCACCTGAGACATCCCATCGGCCGATCAGGAAGCTTGGTGAGATCCGACAGCAGAATTTATTAGCCGATAGGGTAGGGAAATCCCATCGAAATTGTTTTAAGTGGTTCTCGAGGCAATTAGATCCTAAATGATTCAGTCGGCAACGAAGATCACATCTAAAGCATAGTTTTCACTTATGTCATTAAGGCCTGCGTATCAAACACTCTCAACCCCTCTTCTAACAGTAGGGAAGACCTCCATGCTAGGCTGCAGATCTTCTGAGAAAGCATTAAAAACAAAGGATGGTCACCCATCCCCATTATGAAGTTGGTGAGATCGGATGGCAGCATTGATTATTCGCTCTTTAAGCAGGGTGGCTTACACGGCAAGAAAAGAACTTTCTTAGACACCTACCTAGGAAAGAAGCTCTGGAACAGGTATTGGCATCCATCAAATCGTCAAGGACGTCTGTTCTATTGTCCTGCAAAACGAAAAGTAGAGTTTCTCAGATGGTATTTTTTTTGAGTGAGAAAGAAAACCTGAGGGGTAAGGTAGAGACGCCTTCATCCTCCTTATGCTCATCCACTGTCATCTCTCACATCGTGTTTAGAATTTATACTCTTTGTTCACACAATTTTTGCTCTGCATACTATTTGATGACACAGAGGTGGTTTACACATGCTTCTCCAACTCTCTTTAATGTTGGATCCCCAAGGCCCCAGGTATGTGCCTCCTGTGCCTACGATTTTTGTACATTTTCTATTTTGAATTGGTATTTTGAAATGCTTCTAGCAGTAGCACATTGTAACTTCTTTTGAATTAGTTGTTATGAAATAGGGTTTACCTGAATGTTTTATGCATCAAACGGCTTGAGTTGTTTTTGATTGCAACTAAGATCTTTGGAACTTTGAATTGATCCTTGTTTGAAATAACAATTATTTTTGGGAAACATTTTTGCTTGACATACCTAATTTTGGGAAACATTCTAGACATTCAAGGTTGAACTTGAAGCATTATGGTTTAATTTATACTGTTTAAAGAGGCGAGTCCCTTTTCTTTTCCACCCTTCTGTTATGTTATAGTGGTTCACTTAATGTTTTGGCTTTGGGCAGTCGAGTAGCTGCTTCCTTCTCTGCTCGATACCCTCAAGGAATGTCTTGTAAGTAGCAAATTGACTGGGGGTATTGGAGTTTCTGTTCATAACATTCGTGCAACAAATAGCTTCATTAGGGGAATCTTAAAGAGTACTTTTTCACATGTTTCTCAACAGTCTTCAATAGAAATTTGGATCAACATCACTAGAAGTAAACATGCTACCAACAACTACATTAATAATATGCAGGTAGACTTTATAAAATACATTACGCAGGTATAATTTATAAAATATTGGCTATCAGCCTTACAATAGAATGGAAGGTATTGTGGTTGTCATATAAAGGGACGAGCCTTGGTGGGAGTCTAAGAAGTAGCTTGTGTCTTACAAGAACCTGGCCAATGATATAATCTTGATGACTATATCTAAGACTGTATGATTAATACACAAGTAATTTCCACCTTAATTTTTTTTAAATGAGAGTCTAATGATCAAACCTTTCAAAGCAGAACTTTCGGTGACTAGAGGTGCACTGGCTAAAGGACACGTTTCATCCTTCGATGCATCTCCAAGTAAATACTTCTTTGCCAAATACAATCAATACCGCATTTCTTGAAAATGCTCATCAACTCGCTGGAGGTAAGTTTTGTTACCAGTTTATTATTCTTTAGTTTTAAAATTTTTAGATTACAAGATGCCTTCATTACTGTTAAGGGATAATGGCTTAGTGTAAATCTAATCAACATTTAAAAGGTTTTGTGTGGTTGTTGTGTATGCTGTATCTTGTGTTTTTTTTGCATTTCAAATTTCTGAAAGAATATGCAAGGTAGACTTTATAAAATGCATTACGCAGGCAGACTTTATGGGAATGAATGGTGCACTTAGCATTCATTGCATCTAGGTGATACACATGGGTGAAGTATTGGAACTTCCCAGAAGGTCATCCATTTAAATACTACTTCGACTCAAGTATACTTAATCACCTATATGCAATGAATGCTAAATGAACTATTCCTTAATGAAGATGATTTCGATAATTTGTGATATTCCATAATCTTCCATGTTAAAAACAAAACTGAAGGAATAAGATGGGCTTTACATCTACACAATATTCAAAATGTCTGTTGATGAGGAATTTTGTTCATTTATGCATCTGTTATGATTTCTACATATCACGATGAATTGAAAAATACACCTTAGGTATGACAAATCTCTGAAGGGGTTGTTGTTGATAGCATCTTAAATATGTTCAGAACTGTAATGATATGAGGCCCAGTGAGAGTTTACACAGTAATTTTTACTTCAAAAAACTAATGATACATGAACCTATTTAGGTTTTTTCTTGTTTTTTTTTGGAAGTGTGCACTTGAACTCTATATGAACCTCAGATCCATATAAGTTTGATAGGAATCTATAAAAATAGCCACATACTGCTCGATGCTATCCAACAATTTTAGTTCATTTTAGCTCATTTCAATTTCTCCTATAGAATTAACGCTCTATCAATTTCTTCTGCCTTTGTAAATAAGTGCATCCTTATAATTTGATGCTTTTCTTGATTTTACAGAACTCCTTAATACTATTTTTGAGGTATATTTTGATATTTCACTTGAGGTACACCTTGGTGTTGAAAAATTTCTTGATATTGTGGATATTGGAAGTGTTGTTGTTGTGGATATTGAGGTGTTTGTGGAATAATGTCCATTGGTTGTGGATATGTAATGTTCTGACGTTGCGCATGACATTGGTGATATGTTAGATTTTGATTTCATTTAATTTCCTCAAGATCTCTCTCAATTTTATCTAGGGAAATTTGAAGTTTTGGATTCATTTCTTGATGGTAATTTTGAAATCCCTGATGTTGTTGCCCTATTTGATGTTGTGACCCTTGATAAGAGTAATTTGGGAAATAGATCAACATGTTTTGGGGATGTTTTGATACTCAATACCCTATCATAAGGTCACTCGGTTTATATTTCCAACAGGGTCATACCTATGGCCATGCGAGAGGTAGTAATATGGGTCTTTTGACTGCTATGTTTGCTTTTTCTTCCTCTTCATTTAAGATGATTGATGTGGTGAGAAACTAACGGGGTGTTTCATTTTGCTTAAATATAAAGTTTCTCAAACTTCTTATGATGTCAGTTTGTGCACCTTCAATGTGTGTGAGACTAGGTTGAATAATTGGTGCTACAAGGCTTGGTTGTTGAACTAGAGTTTTTGGTAGCCAAATGGTCATAAAGTGTAAATGGTAACAAAGAGGCAGCTGATATGAAATATAACCTGTTATGTTTTGGTTTTTAAATTAAATTGGCAAGCCGCCCAATCTGATAACAATATTCCTGCAGGTGCCTTTGTTGTATACTTGGAGCCATGGCATGCTGTTGTCTTTGACTCTCTTGATTTGAGAAAGAACCATGTGAAGGTAATTTTACTTTTGTTTGCGAGATTAAGTAATTGACAGTAATTAGGAAAAACTTGTTAAAATTGTTGTTTGACATTTTAGGGTCTCACGAAATCAATTTGGGCCTTCTTACAGGAAGAGAGCAGAGCTATTGTTTTTTGTTCTATGAGCTCTGGGTTGCAGATCTCTTTATGAAGAGGGTCCAAGACAATGCTACCTGGTCATTGTTTTGTCCAAATGAATCTCCTGGACTAGCAAATTGCTGGGGTGAAGAGTTTGAAAACTGTACCTGACATATGAGTAGCAAGTAAAGCCTTTGTTTCCCTCTACTTAATTTATTTGTTTCGGTGAATCTATTCTTGGAATGCATTGTGGCTCAAAGATTGGATAATTGGATCAGGGAAAGGCAAAGAAAGTCGTGCAAGCCCACAAGCTGTGGTTTGCAATTCTGGAAGCTCAGATAGAAATAGAAAACACTTACCTTCTATTCAAGGTAAGTTAATATTTTCTTGAGGAATTTAGCTAATTTTTAAATTGCATTTTCATTGTTTGTTTGAAGAACTAATCCTATTTTGGGCTTCAGGATCACTGCAATAGAAAGAGAAATCAACAGAATCTTGGAGCAAAAAAGTCCTCAAACCTTTGCACTGATATTATCAAGTACACTAGCCCAACAGAAACTACAGTCTGTAATTTGGCATTGCTTGCTCTACCAAGTTTTGTAAGAGAAAAGGTGAGTTGAATGATAATAGCTTCTTCTCACTGCATTGAATATTTCACAATGGGACTTCTAACTAATTTGGGAGCCATTTCTTGCAGGGGGTTCCAGCTGAATCTCATCCATCTAAGCTTGTTGGCAGCGGGGGTTCTTATAACCTTTACTTTGATTTTGATAAGCTAGGAGAGGTCAATTTCTGATTTCCATTTTGTAATGTATTAGTTTTTCTTTGTTGTATGGTTGTGTTGAACTTGTCTCTGTGGTTTTGGTTAATGTATTTTTAATCTTTGCAACAATGTAACAAGTCACAGCCATAGTTACTGCGAACCTAAACAAAATCATTGATGTGAATTACTATCCTGTGGAAACTACCAAACGATCTAACATGCGCCACAGGCCAATAGGCATTGGAGTTCAGGGTCTTGTTGATACATTATCTTGCTTGACATGCTAATTGATTCTCAAGAAGTGGGTGGTCAAACAACAATGAATTGGTTATTTCACGATTTTGGTTTCTCTTCATTGATGTTGCCAAGCCTTCCATATGGAAATGTAGAGGAAATGAAGCTTTAATATGAAAGAGCCAACAAAATTTTGTCCAACTATTAACTATGGTATACTCTGAAATAATACTTTGGAGCTAACCCCAGTTGTATTTTCAGGCCCTTCATCCTTAGGAACCACAGTGTCAGCAAGGAGCGATGAATAATTCTGTGTTTTTGAGTTACCAGTCTGTTCACAAGGTTTGGATGACTCTCCACCCACGCACTAATTTTCACCATAGTCCGTTGTTTGTACCATTCATTAACACCACTCTTCAATGCCACAAACCTATCTTCATCAGCGAAAGTGAAATTAACTCCTTTGCACAGACCATTGAACAGGTCACTCGCTTCCTCATCAGTTCCAATGGAGCTCTAAATTATTCCCTTCTTCTTGAGCAAAGCCACGTCCTCCACAGTCTCCATCAAACTATTCATCAGAAATACATACTCTAAAATAACGGTGAATTCTTTTTCTTGGCAGATGTCCACATCCATGAGGTTCCTGAAGATCAATTCTGTAGCATCAGAAAGCCATATCACAGGGAGAAACAGAGTATTTTTCTATTCGTTGAAACGGAGGTCCTTTGCTGAGGGAACTCCCTTGTACGACTTAAACATCATTCCCCTCTTGTATAACTCTGTAGCGGAAGCCACGAGGTATTGATACTTAGACTCTTTCTTCAGTTTATGAGCTGTTGTATGACAATGAAGACCACGAAGATAACGATGGTGTCTGCCCTCTGGTACTGTAATATGAATATCCCCTGCCTTTTCTCCTTCACCGGTAATCTTTGACTCCTGCAGAATGAAATCATGGAAAAATCCCAAAATGTGGTTGTATTGCTTCAGATTTTTATAACTTGGGTTCTTCCTTCAAGTTTTTCTCGCGTTCATAATGCTCTGTTGGCGATTCCCCTCTTTTTTGCTGCAAGAAAGGGTGAGCCAAGGCAACTATACCATCACGAATCATTCTAAGTAGCTCTATCCTTGCCTTTTCTTCTGTGCAATTGTACTTCATTTGCAATAGCCCAAGGAGGAGGACTATGGGAACCTGATTTTCAAGCAATAGTAGATCAGTTAGGATATCTAATTGACAAGAACGGACCCGGTTTCTATTAAAAATAGGATCCAGGTTCCTTTGTGATTCATCACTGAGAAGCCTGAGAGTCTCTAGAATGAAGCATCCGTTCAGAGTGAAGAGCCACGCAATGATTTCTTCCTTACAGTCTGATTTTACTTCGTAGCTTGCATCCTATCATCAACTGACTTTTGCTATAAATAGTTAGTCCTAAGAAAAGCAATTTTCATTTTTCTTGCAGTTTTTTTCCATCCCTTTCAATATACTGCCAGATTATATCCAGCTATCGGCGTAACCATTGCACCTTGTTGAGGTGCAAGCGCTAGTATTGTAGAGGGGAAATGTAAATATTCATGGGGTTTAACTTATGGGTAAGAATATTATTATTAGGTAGAAAACAAAAAAATTAAGGTGAAAATAAAATAAAAATCAATATTAAAATAACCCATGTTAATATTGGTATTAAGAAATATTGGATTTAAGTAAAACAATAGTATTAATATAAAACGAAAATGGTAGTAGTGAATTAGTAAATTAGTTATATTAAAAGAATAGTGGGATGCAATGAATGCCAACATTATTTTAGTAATATTATTTTTCTAAATAAATAACATTAGTGTTAGTTGATTAAATAGCAATAAAATTTGTATTGAAATTGGCAAATAAATATTATTGTTATTATTTGGGTTAAAAATTAAAGATAAGGTATTAATGTTAGATTGAGATTTGAAAATAATAATATTATGTTGGCTAAATACTAATCCTACTATTAGCTTATCATTTTAATATTAAGAATGACATCCCTAATGTATTTGATTAAATATTAGTATTACCATTATTCAATTATTGTTAAAGGATAAAGTCATCATGATCCTTGGAGAGGTGTTATAACACATAAATTTATTTTGTGAACTTTTAGCAAAAAAAACTAAATAATAAGGCTGCCTGATGCATATAGTTTATACACCATATCTATGCATGGTTATCATTCATTAAAGGTTTATACGTTTGTAGTTTAGAAAAGAAATAAAATAAAATGGTTGTGTTGTGTCCAAGGTGTAAAATCTTGAACATGACAGTTAGATTCCCAATAAAAAAAGAGTTTGATAAACTTATACCTTGAATATTATTATAATAGAAAATCTATTTTGAATCCAAATCTATTTTCCTTGATCTGTTATTTTGTATCTTGATACCTAGAAACTTTCATCATAGAACAAATCGTTTTCATTTTTTTTCTATTAAAGATAAACCTATAAGATAATCTCTCCTATACTTTCATTTCTTCAACCTACCTTTGCATAGACTTTTACCTTGTGCTTTGTTGACTAAACTCATGACTTCAAGGAACCATACCTATCATGAGATATCATTTTTCATACATCCATACTAGCATAATTTCAACTTACAGTATCTAACAAAAATTAACCTTCCATTATTCTTTAATGGATGTTTATGGCTTGATTCAGAATATTCATTTGAAACCACCATAACGAATAATGGTAGAGGTTGTGCTGTTCATAATTTTTTTCACATTTCGAAAACCTTTTCATGGTAATTCAATGTGCACATGGGAAGAAATATTAGAACTCAAGTTCGAAAGAATCAACTTTTCAGATGAAGGATAAACTAGAAGTCAATTTGAGGTCTCTTAACTGTACCATGGAAGGATTGAAATTTAATCTTACAATTTCATGGGTTGAGTAATATTCGTGACAGTAGATCGATTTAATCATGCCTAGTAATCGCTGGCTCTCTTTAACATGCTGATTGTGTATGTGAAAATCAATACTTGGGGCTTCCATATATTTTTGTTTTGGAGTTTTTACATCCGATTGTGTAAATCATTTTATTTTCATAACAGATCATAAAATGTGATCGAAAAAAAAATATTTGATAGAAAAATATATACATGATGAATCAAAGAAATTGCATGATTTGCCATGCGTTCCAGAGGATGGTGTAGTTGTGTAAGTCAGCTGTGGGATCGAATCATAAACAAAATTGCTGCTCCCTACCCTCTTTACCTCGACCGAAGATGTTAGTGTGCAAGATATGGGGCTGGCCCAAAGTATTTCCCAGAAATTCCATATCTATCTCGTCATGCATGTCACCCTCAGAGCTAAGTTGCATACGCACGCAAGGAGATTCATTAGGATATATCAAGTTTAGGTCCCGCAGAAGATAATGGATCGCGGATCTGCTGAAGGTAAACGAACTGGGTCGTTCTGATTTTATAAAACGAAATGGGCTGCTCGCGTTTTATTAAAAATCTAATTTTTTCCATTCGATATGATGTTGTTTACTGTCGTAGAATAATTATATTTTTTCGCTTTCTTCAGATTCCAGGCTTATCAGATCTGCTAGTGTTGTGGACAGCGCAAGCGTTAGAAGCTTTTGCAGTAGGTGAAAGCCAACTGAAGATCATAAGCGTATATTGAACTTCCATTTTCATGAGCCGAACAAGAAATCCATCGGTTGACTAAATAAAGCAGATTACTGCTGAGCTGGTGCGTTATGGCAGGGCGGAAGGCAAGGACGTGTTCTACTGGTTTCAGAATGCCACTGCAAGAGAGAAACGGAAGAAGGAACAACCGCAAACATGTAAGTAGTACTGATTACAAGGGCAGGTAGATTCTTATGAGTTTGTTATTCACATTGTTTTTTTTGACTAACCTGCCTTCTAATCAATACTACTTCATGTTTGTGGTTGTTCCTTCTTCCGTTTCTGTTGCAGTGGCATTCTGAAACCGGTAGAAAACGTTCTGGCCTTCCGCCCTGCCATTACGCTGCAGCTCAGCAGTAATCTGCTTTATTTGGTCCAAGGAAGGATTTCTAATGCTTGCGCTCTCCACAACACTAGTAGATCTGATAATGAAATGCCTGGAATCTGAAGGAAACAAAATAATAGAACTATTCTACGACAATGAACATCATATCCGCGTGAAAAACTAGATTTTTTAATAAAACGTGAACAACCCAATTCTGATTTATAAAATCAGAACGGCCCGGTTCATTTACCTCAAGCCGATCTGCGATCCATTATCTTCTGCTTGCCCTAAACTTGAAATATCCTTAGAACTGCACCCAAGGACGCTTCACTCACACAGAATGTGGTTACTTGCCCGCCGAATCTCCGGCAACAAGCTTCATAAGCATACTGAAGCTCCCAGACAAGAATTCCTCCTTTGATTGGATTAATGATCCTAAAACAAAAGGAAACATCAGTTTATTTTGTTTCATATAAGTTTACTAAACCCATCTCAGAGTATCTGATAACCATCCTTTGAACCTAATCAATCTATGCAGTGGACCCAAGCACATTGGATAAAACATCAGTCTATAATCATTCGTGGGTACTTGGAAATGAATGCAAATGTCAAGAGGATTAAATAAAATTTACCCGAGGAGGCCTGATTGAGAGAAAGCTCCAAGTCCTGACCATCACTGAATATGCTGACATTAACGGCGCCCCACATCACATCTATGTCATCATAGAAATTTGCATAAACTCTGTGGTAGAAATAGATATGAGCAGGAACAGCAGAATACAATGAAGAAGGCTGAAAGCACCCATGGCTGGGCCAACAGGATTACTGCCTAGATGAAATGTCCTTTCTCTTCGTATTCCTTTAGATCATGGGACAAAAGGACAGTTAGAGAATGACAAGAATGTGAGAAGGAATGGCCAAAGCAAAAGAATTTAAAGATCTTTAGAACCGCATAATCAGCCAGCTGTTTCGCCTGTCAGTATTGGAACTTAGCGAAGATGGGTGAGAGGGATGCAGAAAGCCAAGGTGACAACAAAAATAAGCGGACAGTAGATGCTTTCCAAATTCCCATTTTTTTTGGGTATCAAAGCATTTTCTCTGGAAGAGAAACTGAATGCATCGCCAATCTGGTGAACAGGGACACAATAAATTCCAACGCAGACGCTTCATATCCTCTCCAACCACCTGTCTACAGCACCGTTTAGTATAGAAGATAAAATTTTTACCAATGACATCCATTCTGTTATATTGAAATTTACAGAATTAATGCAAGTGATATCCGCTGGATTACAATTTACAAGACAATTGTTAGTGCTGTTTTCTTTTTCATGCTCCGGAAACAAGGGATTCTTTGGCTGTCTCTAATATTGAAGACCTTGATTTGATTGTCTCTAATCTTGAAAACTTAAAAAAAGAAAATGAATGGTATACATACTAATATATATATATATATATATATTATTTTAATAATATATATATAAAATACGTCGAGAGATATTCTTCTGGAGGCGTCTCTTCAATTTTTATAATAAAAAATTGATTAAAAAATAGGCGCCTCGAGAAAGATATCTCTCAGCGTATTTTATATGCATTATTAAAATAATATATATATATATATATATATGCTAGTAGTAGGGGCGACGCAACATGTAATATCTTAAATAATTTTTTTTTAATAATTTTTTATATATTTTATTATAAAATTATTATAATAATTAATATGTCATAATATGATAGTTAATATGATTAGGGTAGGGTTAGAATTAGGGTTAGGATTAGGGTCAGGGTTTAGTTCGGTTAGGGTTAGGATTAGGTTTAGGGTTAGGGTTACCATTAGGGTTAGGGATAGGATTAGGGTTAGTGTTAGGGTTAGGGTCAGGATTGGGGTTAGGGTTAGGGTTAGGATTAGGGCTAGGGTTTAATTACGTTAGGGTCAGGATTGGTGTTAGGGTTAGCATTAGTATTAGGGTTAGGGATATGATTAGGGTTGGGGTCAGGGTTAGGTTTAGGGCTAGGATTAGGGTTAGGTTTATTAATTTTGTTTAGGGTTAGGGTTAGGGTTTAACTAGGTTAGGATTGCGATTAGGATTAGGATTAGGATTAGGATTAGGTTTAGGGTTAAGATTATGATTAGGCTTATGATTAGGGTTAGGGTTAGGATTAGGGTTAGGTTTAGGGTTAGAGTTAGGGTTAGGGTTAGGATTAGGGTTAGGGTATAGTTAGGTTAGGATTAGCATTAGGTTGAGGGTTAGCATTAGTTTAGGGTTAGGGATATGATTAGGGTTAGGGCTAGGGTTAGGATTACAGTTAGGGTTAGGATTAGGGTTGGGGTTAGGGTTAGGGTTAGGATTAGGGTTAGGATTGGGATTAGGGTTAGGGTTAGGGTTAGGATTAGGGTTAGGGTTTAATTAGGTTAGGATTGTGATTAGGTTTAGGGTGAGGATTATGATTAGGGTTAGGGTTAGGTTTAGGGTTAGGGCTAAGATTAGGGCTAGGATTAGGATTAGGGTTAGGGTTATGATTGGGGTTAGGGTTAGGATTAGGGTTAGGTTTATTTATTACTCTATCCTTTCTTTGACTCTCTATATCTCAACCCCTATATCTTTCCCAAGTTGTATCTATCTCTCCATCTCTCCTTTATATCGCTATCTCTGCCTCTTTCTATCTCTATCTCTCCTTCTCCCCCCCTTCCTCCCTATCACTCCTTTCTATATTAAAATTAAACCCTAACCCTAATGCTAATTAATCCTCAACACTAACACTAACTCCGGCGCCCACCCTAATCTTAACTTAGAACACCTAACCCTAAGCCTATTCATAATAAAATCCAATCCTAATTTTATCCCTAATTGAACACAAACCCTAATCCCAACTATAACTCTAAGATTTATCTCTGAACATTAATTATATGATAAAGTTAAGTGTGAATTTAATTTTCAATTACATTATTTTTTAAAGATAGATATGCTAGTTTTTAATATATTAATTTTAAAAACGATTTTTTATGCGTAACAATAAAATTATTAATTTTCTTTGTATTTAATTTTGCTATTTTAAATTGATTTTAGATATGTAGTTATTATGATTTTGGTTTTATTTTACATTAAATTATATATTTTAATAGGTATGTTTGTTTACAATAAAATCTTTAATAGATCCTTTCATTTATAATATTTCTACATACACACACATATATAAATTTTGAATAAAATAGAATACGAATGATTCTTCCTTTTTTGAAATGCTTTTATTTTTTAAAAAAGAATTCAATATTTTTTATGTTTTAAATAGATTAATTTAGAAACATTTTTATATGAATAGAAAATTTAGGATATTACCTTTTTATTTAATATTATAATATTTTACTTTATATAAATTAATTTAGAATTTGAAAAATAACAATTTTTTTCATTGTTTCATAATTTTGTTTCAGAAAAATCATTTTCCAATTACATCAAAGAATATTTTTTCTTTTTTCAAGATTTTCAATATTTTATAATTTTAAGTATATTAATTTAGAAGCTTAAGTAAATTTAGAAAATTTCTTTTATACTTAATTTGCTAACTTAATTTTCTAAATTTTAGAAACTTCCTTTTTATATGTAATAATTTCGAATGTAATTTTTAATTTTAAGCATATTAATTTAGAAACTTACTTTTATATGAAATAAAAAATTTAGAATATTTCTTTTGCAGAGTGTGTTTGAATGTGATGAATTATAAACTTCTCGATATATAATTCAAAGATAATAATATTTTATTTATATTTTCATTTATAATATTTTAACTTATATATAAACTTTTAAAAAATCAATTTATATTACAATTTGATAATTTCATTTTCAATTCCTAATACTGCATGATCATTTTTAAAGAGATACATGTTTTTATTAAATAATACTATATCTTATTTTGATAATTAAATCTAAACCGTTTTGAAAGTAATATTATTCAACACAATATGCAGTTGTGCAATCCATGAAACCTATTCAATATTACATAGTTCAATATCTTCTTTGGTCTACAAAGTTTAAATAAATTAAGCAATATAAAGGGCTATTCTAGCATACAATTTTCTTATAACTTGTACATCGTTTCATCCATTCCAAGAATATTGAATGGAATGAATTTCATGACCCTTAGTCAAGCATGTTAAAAAGTGACCAAACTATGCAATGAACATTATAACTGCATAGCCAAAAGTATATGGTTTTCAAAAAAATATATTAAAGAGCTTTGTTGGAAATCATCTGAGAGATTCAAATTTATTATGGATTGGGGATTCACCACGCTGCTCATATGATCATAACTACAATATTTTAGACAAAAAATTACACAAAAAGCAATTAATGGCTTCAAGTACATATTGAATCAAGACAATACTGAGTGACAAAATTTTAAAAAGATGAACAGGCTGGATTAGTTCCTTGTATTAGTTTCTCAAATCTTCCATGTGACATTTGATAGGCTCCACCACCTTTTCATTTATTTTTTTAGGCCTTATGTTTCTTTTAATATTTAAGTCTTAGTGACTTTGCAGCCATTGAAATTCATTACAATTGAAAACTTTCCGTTGTCTCTCCTTATCCAATGAAAATATTCTTTATGGCTTATCTTTTAAGAGAAAATTAGAAACAGAAAAAAAATACAAACATCACATGGGAGTCCTAAGTTAGTTAAGTTTAAAACTAAACTTTAGGAGAGATTC